>PVLD010004921.1:0-118907 GCA_004027595.1 Dinomys branickii
TTCCCATTTTTGGGTATCAGATTCAAAATGTGGAGCTATAAATTCCAAAGGCAGTTCAGCAGGCGGAGGTCTGCTGCAAAGGCTGCTCCAATGATTCCTTCTCTTTGGGAGAATGTCCCTTAAGCTTTCTGCTGAGATTTGTTCTTTTGTCTTCTCTTTTTTTTGGGTATCTGATTCAAAATATTGAGCAGTGGATTCCTCAGTCAGTTCAGCAGGCAAAGGTCTGCTGCAGTGGTTGCTCCAATGACTTTTCTTTGGGGGAATGTCCCTTAATCTTTCTGCTGAGAGTTCCGCTTAAAAGGCTGTACAGATATTGGTTAGATACTCCCTACCTAGTGACCTGGGTGAGGTGTGTAAGACCGCTCCCCCGCCCTCTCACGGTTCCCTGCAGGTATAGGGATGGATCTCCTCCCCCACTCGGTGATCTGGTCCTGAGCGCCGATATCTCACCAGTTTTTGGAGTACCTGCAGGCATGAAGGTTCGAAGGTGCCTGTCTACCCTTTGGGGCTTTCTGCGCGGCCCGCCCGATGCTTGCGAAATGTGGGACTGCTGGGCGTTGCTGCCGCCAAAAAGCGGATCTCTGTCGGGAGTCGCCGGAGAGCTGTGCCGGCTCGGGAGGCGGGAGGGACCGAGCTGGCTGTGTTCTCAGGGCGTTAGGACCCAGCCAATCTTCCTCCTCGCTCCCGGCGTTTGGGGCCCTCCGCGCGGCCCGCCCGACACGCGCGAAACGTGGGATTGCCGGGCGTCTCCGCCGCCAACAAGCCGATCTCTGTCGGGAGTCGCCGGAGAGCTGCGCCGGCTCGGGAGGCGGGCGGGACCGAGCTGGCTGCGCTCCCACAGCGCTAGGACCGAGCCAAGCTTCCTCCCCGTGTGGATCGTCCCTGGCTCCCAGCGTCTGGGGCTTTCCCACGACTCGCCCCGGCAGCCTGGTCCGAGCTACCACATCTCTCCCGGCATCTCAGAGAAATATGCCCAGTTTGAACTTCCCTGCCGAGGTCCCGGTATTCACGCTCGCCAAGTCTGTCTCAAGCTGGTGGTGTTTATTAAGGAGGATCGCTCCCTTGCTGCTCACCTGGTCGCCATCTTCCCATCATCCTCCTCCCTTCCTCTTTGATTTTGTTGTGTGATCATTTATTGACTGTCTCTTGGTCACCAAAGGGTCATCCATCCTACGTGACTCCTCCCTCCCTTGGACTGGGTTTTGGGTGCTAACTGTGTAACACACATGGAGCCAGTTGAAATAACCCCTGGCTTTGGTCAGTGCGCCACCATCTTGCTGGGGCTCTCCCATGGTGAGTGTCAGGACAGCGGCAGTGATGACATGAGGTCATTCTGTGCATCAGCATTGGCCTTGCCCCCTCCCATGGTGCTGAGGGTTCTGCCTCCTCCCAGTGGGCTGACTGTGCTTACAGCAGCTATTACACTTCTGCTCTGTGGCTACCATCTCATCCCTTTTTCCACTGCTCTTTTATCTCGCACCGACTCTCTTTGGTGGCGTTCTCTCTTCTCTGAACCTCAAACCCAGTGCTCACTGTAAACCAGCCTTGCATCAGTCACTTCCAGCTTGAGACACAGGAGAGTCACAGACAACTGCTGACCTCCTTTTGGCGGTCGCACAGGCAGGACGAGGCACTGACTTTCACCCAGGGTCATAGAGATAGGGCTGGGCTCAGGCCCCCATGAAGTCCTCAGTAAGTGTCATTCTGTACTTGAAATAACTTGATGTAATTGCAAATGAATGAGACATTGCAGACAGTACACTCAGTACCAGATATTATAGGCTGTATTCGCCAGTGGCAGTGTGTAGAGGTGAAGGATAAGCGATCACTTCTTTTTTGGTGGTTTTCTTGGTTTTATAACACTGCCATCCTTACCAGACCAAGTATTAGATGTCACATACGGCACTATAATTTATCTCATTCTGTAATGCACGGGAGATTTCTCTCTGCATGGAAAAATTAGTATATTGCCTAAAATAATTGTAATATTCCTATAATATCAGTTTCATGATTCTATTTTCAACCTCATTTTCATTAAAGATTCATGTATTTATAAATCTATCTACTGATGTATACGTGTCCAAATGAAAAGGGTAAATATCTACATGTAACTATTATGCAGGTATTTAGATAGATTGATAAATAGGTAGATAGACAGACCTAAGACTGCTGACCCTCAATATTCATAACTTCTACATCCAGGAAACCCACCACATATACCTAGAAAACCTTAAAAATATTTGTACTACTCAGCTATTTCCCTTGTCATCTTCTTGAAAGAGTTAAAAGCATCATGCCACAGTGACATATGCACACCCATGTTTATAGCCACACAATTTGTATTAGCTAAATCTTGGAAACAGCTGGAATGCCTACTAACAAATGACTGGGTAAATATGTGTTTTTGTATACAATGGAGTACTACTCTACCATAAAGGAAGATAAGCTTGGGACATTCCCAGGTAAATGGATGCATCCTGAGACCATACTCTTAAGTGACATAAACCTGGCACAAATGTTTAAATACCACATTTTTTCTCTGCTGTGAGAAACTGTAAGTGTAAATAAGGACCAAAAATATATATATAATAGATATGGGGATAAAGGAAGAAAATGTTCAAATGGGAAGAGGAACAAAGAAGGGCTGAAGGAGGCAAGAAGAAAGGGAAAATAAAAAAGAGAATAGAAAGGAAAAAATGGAAACAAAGCTTTTATAGATAAGAGGGGAAGAGGAGTTGAAGGAAGGAGGGGAACTGAGGAAAAAAGAGGAATCAAGATATATCATGTACAGGTACCAATTCCCTGTGAGGAATACGATCATTATGTATATGTAAAATATACTAATAGTATTAACATTTTTAAAATGACAGTCAACATCAGGCTTTTGCCCCTGAGTTCTCTCTTACATGGTGGTCCTCCCTCAGGCTGTAGAGGGTACTTCTTTTCCTACTTTTACTTGACCCAAATTCACTCTGCAGAACGAGTTTCTTTTCCTATCTTTTATAAACATAAGGTCTTGCTACTGTTAAAAAAAAAAAAAAACCTCTTTGTACTAGGCATATTCAGATTATTTTCCCCAAAAGGATATAGATTAAAATATATGGGAAAGTATGTATAAACTATATAAAATACTACGCCATTTATAACTGGAACTTGAGCATGTGAGGATTCTGGAATGGGGGCTACCACAATATCCTCTTCCCAAATACTGAGAAACAGACGTATATATACACGTATACATATGTGTATGCGTGTATTTGGTTTTAATATTTTTTATTACAGAACATTATAAACATATCTACAAAGTAGAGACTACAATAAAATAAGCCCCCGGGGACTCAGTACCCAGCCACATCAGCTTCCAGGTATTAGGACCGCTTTTTTTCATCTATCTCCTCAGCCACTTCTCCAACGCTGCTCCCTCTACTTTATGTTGAAATGTGTCCATCGTGGACATATGTATTCTTAAAAGTATTTTCATCTACTTTTTCTACCTACCGAAGCACTAGAGATGTGTGAAAAAGAGATGGTTTTTTCTGTGTCTTCGACCAAAATTGTTAATGGGGCTAGAAGGTGGATTCTAGATAGTTGCCTAAATTTTGGTATTCTTACAAAAGAACTTATTCATTTTTTAAAGCATTACTGCTCATGTGATATATATATATATATATGTATATATATATATATATATACATATATATATATGTATATATATTTTTTCCCTCCCTTTTTTCTGTTTTCCTTTCTCTCATCTCAGTGGTTCTTTCCTTCAACTACTTTGAAGATAGCAATATGCAATATAACAGCCATTGTTGATTTACTGTCATCTTGTTTTGGAATTCTGTGTTGTTCTTAGTCATTTTGTTGTTTTACTTTCTTTAAAATAATTAAAAAAATGATTGCTTGTGTCTTCCTAGGGTCATCCTGGAGTTCCAGGTTTCATGGGGCCCCCAGGGAACCCTGGTCCACCAGTAAGTAAGATCGCCAATCGCCGTTCCCTTTGGCCGTGATGTTCAGCTCAGGTGCATATTCACCGGAGATGGTGTCATACTGGACCTATCTCATATTTGACAGGAGTGACCCCCAAGAGTGTCCAAGGGTGAACTGCAAGTCCAACTCTCAAAGCACCTTGGGAGAGTGCAGAGGAATCTGGGTGACTTTGATTGGCATTGTACTTAGAATGCTCTTGGGACCAGGGGCACTGGCAGGGATGGATTCAGTCCATGTATTTCTAGGTTAGGACATCCATTATATATTGCAAATGTGTAATAACAAAAATGGGAAAATTTTCTTATTTTGAAAAATGAAAATAAAAGGTATTCTTTCTCATAGGGACCTGATCTATGGTGAGTAGCCCTGAGAGCAAGAATGTATCTTTTAAGCCCAGATTGTCCTGAATATGCTGCAATTAGTAACAATAATAGTAACTATAAATTATTATTTGCTATTACCATCTTAATAGCTCATTCATTATTATTCACAGACACCCGCTACCATGATAACTACTGCATGTAACACAAACATGATCCCATTTATTGTACCTCCTGCGCAAATGATTGGCCTGCTCTTGAGTAGCTGTGGCCTTGATGTTGGCCAGTGACCTTCTCAGCATTTCTGTCTCCCCTCAGTCCAGGCTGCTTGCAGATTAAGTCGTATTGCTTTTCTGCTCACAGTTCACTGCACTGTTACCTGTATATCCATCAAGGGTAGCCATGGTGACAGGCACTGAGAATTAGTCTCCCTGCTAAGTTCAGGACCTCTGGGATTTCCAGTGGCTTCTTTCCATGAGACTCCTCCCAGACCTTGCAAATGGGGGCTACAAATACCAAAAGACTGCTGAAAGGGGAACCCACTTCAGATAGACCTTTATGTCATAAAAGACTGTGAAACAGAGACTCAGTTGGGATTATAAAGTTAACTCTACCAAATTAAACTTTCTTTGTCTTCTTTTCAAATAAAGTCTAGCTGAGGAGTCCTGTTGGTAACTATGTGTTAATTCCTTGAACAAATGAGGTTGTTTTAAATGTATTTTTAAAAATAAAATGATATGAGATCTTGCAACAGCATTCTTTCACTTCATAATTAACTCTTGCAGAAAACTTGCCAAAAGGCAAATTATCTACGAAAGTACTGAAGGCGTCATCAGTTCTTCAGAGAGCCTCCTTTAAATTGATGTCTGGCTCAGTCTCTCCTAGTGCTCTGATGTTGTTATCCTTTTTATTTCTCAGCCTCAACTCCTCACTTAGCCAGTTCTGCTTTATACACATTTGTGAAGGATAGAAGGGCCTTTTCTCACTGGGAATCTCAATAACTTACAATTCTGTGACACTGTGGGAAACCAGTGAATGCATCTGAGACCCAGAGACAGCCGGAATCAGAAGCCGGCTTGTGTATCTTCAGCTGATTAATGCTTTTTGTTCACCTGGCAGATGTGTATTGAGCTTCTATTTTGTGTCATCCCTTGTATTGCTAATTGCCTTTGAGGGAGGATGTTGAGTCAGCTATTCCGAATCAGCAGCCAGGCACACAGAAGCAACTGGGTTTTGCTTTGTTTTTCACTTATTTTCACTCTGGGGCTTTTTTTTTTTTTTTGAGTACCTATTAATTTGTCAGGGCCTCTAAAAAGTATCCAATGCCATAGGCATTTTTGTGTCTGTTTCCCAGTTCTCAGTTAATGTCTTTCTTCTAAATAAGACTTACATTGTTCTTGATCTTGCAGTAAAGAATTTAACCTCAACTCACCAATTTTTCAAAGTCTAATTCTAGGAAAAATTTGCTAACATCTTGTAGAAATATCCATATTTTAAATAGAAATTCCATCGTTCTGTTAGCTTTCAACCAAATGTGTAATTAAACCAGAAGCCTTAGGCTGTTATCCCTTCATTTGATAAATATTTACGGGTCCTCTGTAGGAGAAATGGAGCTAAACCACATAGCATCCTGCCCTAGGGATTAGCCATCCATGGAAAATACGACATGTTTTCCATTGCTATATCAAATTTAATTGAAATCTAAGACTTATACAGCCTCTTCTATATTGCTAAAAGTTCACTAGCATGTGATAAAAATAGATATTCAGTAAACGTATGTCAGCATTTAAATAAAGACTGCTGCACTGGTATCAACAAACTACATGTTTATTCACGTTCCCACATGCAGTTAATAATCACTGTATTGTCCCTGGTCTTGGAATAGATAGTAGAAGTAATACAGGACAATCCTTCGTGGGGAACCCATAGGATGTACCTAGTGTGGGCTGATTCTTTATGCACAGTAACTTACTGAAGTGTCTAAACAAATCCACATGCAATTGTGGTCTATGTTTGCATTTTATAAAGGAAATGAAATGCAGAGAGGATAATTATCTTGCCTAGGGTTACACAGCTAGTCTATGGCGAAATAAGATATGGACACAGGGATTTTGAATCTAAGAAGGTTCATTCCTAACCAGTACTCTCTGTTCCATACTAAACATTTATAAGCACTGCCTGGTTGACTCCTCATCTCCCTATGACATGGGGGGCAATTTCTAACCATTACTGGAGATGAAGCTGAAGCTTACAGATCTTTTATGGCCTTATTAATGAGATGAAGAGGCCGTGAGGTGAATTCATCTCAAGGACAATTCCTTTCATCACTACGCCAGTTCAGCTCCAAATTCATCCATTTATTCAAGAAATATTGATTGAGTGTCCCAGTATATTTCAGGTACTCTTTTAGTTTCCAAGAGGGAAAGAAAGGGAAAATCTCTGCTTGTGTGATGTAGGAGGAGTATGGGAGGGGGGAGACAGACAAATACCAAATCAATAAACACGAGGTCATCAGATGTTGCCAAAGGCTTTGGAGAAAAGTAGATAGAAAAGGAACAGTTTGTACCGGAGTGGTGCGTGGCAAAGGCTTGCAATTTCGAGCCTAGCAGGACAAAAATCCCAGTAGGAAAGGATACTTGAGTATCCTCTAAGAAAAGGATGCTTGAGTTAGCACCTGGAGGATGGGCGCGGGGTGCTGTGGACACAGGGTGCTGCGGGCAAAGAGAACATGAGAACTCCAACACCGACGTGTGCCTGAGAACACGCTGTACTGCTTACTTACCTGGGTACAGCTCTTGCACTTATCCGTCTCTTCATCTCTGGGTTGATGTGAACAATGCCGTCCTCAATCTCCCAGAAGATGGAGTCAGGTGTTCAGGTCTTGATTTCTATCATCAAATGTTCTCTAACATTAGCTGAAAATTTCTCTTAAGAAGTGAGACCATTGCCTTAGGGATAACTGGCTGATTGATCTTACCGGCCCTTCTTGAAATGCGGCTGTTGTTCCTCCAACATCATTGTTGTCTCAGGAACAATCCGGTCTGATGAGGAAGAAGCAGGGCTTTTGAAACATGTCTAGCACTGGCAGCTGTGTGTAAGATGTGTACTTTACTCCATGTCTGCAAAGGAACTTATATATGACCTCTCCCCAGTCACACAATAAAGTACTCCTGACTTGCCTCGTCTTTTTAAGGGAGCAGATGGAATTGCAGGAGCTGCTGGAGCACCAGGAATTCAAGGGCCACTGGTAAGTTCCTTGAGGGGAAAGTCTTCCTTAAATTTGTCTTTATGCCTTTTCAAAGCTGCAAGTGTTTGTGAACCAACCCTGTCTGACCCTCTGTGACTTCTGTGGCCCATGTGTCCCTAAGGTCCCTTCACTAATAGCCCTGCAGTGAAAGAGAAGGAGGGGTTGTTGACCATTGGAGCGCAGGTTACTTGGCCATTAAAATAAAGATTTGGATGAAATATTCTGCCCATCTATGATTCCAGAATTACTTTACAACCAACCATGCGAGCAGGCCCAAAGTTTAGGCCTTGTCTGTGTGTTCTTGCCAGCGTAGATTTTGTTCTGAACACGCGCACGTGAGTAGAAAACCTTGGGCTTCCTACCTTGAGCCTACAGTGTGCCTCACATGCAACTCAGGGAGGAGGCAGATCCTGTCATCCCAGCTATACCAAAGAGAAGATGTCATTGCTCCAAAGAGAAAAAGATGTCACCAGTCAGGTTTCCAACATCACAGCTGGCACAGTTGGCATTTGAATTCAGTGCTTTTATCTCAAAAACTAGAATTATCTTCATAGCACAGAGCTACTAGAATTAACTGTAGTTCCAGTGCCATAAAACAAAGGATGAGCTGCGATTTAGCAGGCATATTCCTAGTGATAATACATGTGTGGCATGGAAAGGAATACATAGTACATCCACATTACTTATCTTACCTGACTATTCTTTTCACTTTAGTGGTATAATTTGGAAGGATCCTAAGTCACTGTACCCATTTTATAAATAAAGGGAGGATTGCAAATTTAAAAAAAAACAGTTCAGGGTTACATAGTGAGGAAAAGTCAAGTCAGGCACAAACCCCAGTCTGTGAGACTCTCAGCGTCACAGTCCATGTCTAAGAGTAGCTCCAAGGCCAACCCTGGCCTGGTGTCATTGGACTCTTCTGCACAGGGTGCCTTAGAGTTCATTTAGGGCAGCTTCATCCTTCCCAGCCAGGGAAGACAGTGCCGAACAGAACTCCATCATGTGCCCAAAGTCATGTAGGAAATTTATTTCCAAGTTGCAGGCATGTGCCCTCACCATTCATGGTTTCCACTATTTCACACTGACCCACTGTGGAATGTAGGGATCGAATAATGATGCTCATGTGCTTCTTTCTAGGGTCATCATGGGGTCCGTCTTTTGAAGCAACTCACCTTAAAGTCTCAGGATGAAAAAGAAAGAAAGAAAAAAGGGCTGGGGATTTAGCTCAGTGGCACAGCGCCTGCCCAACAAGTGTGAGATCATGAGTTCGATTCCTGGTTCCAAAAAAACAAAAAAGTCTCAGGGTAAATGCAATAGTGCAGGCAGCATTTCATCGACCCTCAGACCATAAAAGATTTCCAGCAATAAAAACTAATGGGCCGGGGCTGGGGATATAGCTCAGTGGAATAAGCGCCTGCCTAGCAAGCACAGGGTCCTGAGTTTGATCCCCAGTACCGCAAAAAAAAAAAAAAAAAAAAAAAAAAAAAAAAAAAAAAAAAAAAAAAAAAAACTAATGGGCCTTTTGCTTGAAAAGAAGGAGCTGTGGACCCAGATGTAAAATCATTACATTCGTAGGAATTGAAGTGTATGAAAGAAGACATTTATTCTATCTTGGGACTTGCCAAGGTATGGCAGTATTTGAAGTTGTCCATGGTCTTGATCCCTTACAATAAACATTAGATCAGGATATAGGGGACATTTTTTCTTTCTTTCTTTCCTTCTTTCTTTCTTTCTTTCTTTCTTTCTTTCTTTTTTTGTACTGGGAATTGAACTCAGGATCTTGTGCTTGCTGAGCAGGCATATGCTACTGAACTAAATCCTCAGCCTTGTGTATATTGGATTTTTTTTAGCCTAAACAGTAAATATTGGCATGTACAAATAGAAGCAAAGCAGGTTAGGTGGTTAAGGATAATAAAAATATGCATGCAGCCCTAACAACATCATTGTATTTTGAATTAAAACATGTACATTGTTTGTCAATCTTTTAACACAGGATAATGACCTATGCCTTCATTTTCAGCTCCCTGAATGAATCCCTTATAATGATACTTATAAAAAGAATATCCATCTATCTACTATGTACTGTGATAAAAATGTGTTTGAGACCATAACTGCAACTGTGAAACAGTCTCTAGATAAAAACTCAGATGACTGTCCTCTTTGATAGCTGTCTTATAGTTCTCTATTTGTACAGTGAGCAACTCACTTTATTACCTGTTGTTCACAGCCCAGACTTAACTTGCATGAAAGATCATTCTTTCCTTTTCACTACCAAAATGTCACTGAGTTACTTAATAAATCGTTGAGTAGATTACTTTCTGTGGCAAATAACTGCAGAGAGATTTGAGGAAGAAGCACCATATCCTTGAAGCTTTAGCTCCTCTGGTAGGAGCAGGAGCAGGGATACTGCTTGACAAGGCAGGGGCCTTGGGAAGGGTGGTGCAGCTAGGTTACCAGGGGAATTGTTAAACTGGGCATAGGAAGTTGGTTAAGGGAGCACCCATCTGCCATGTTTTAACTTCTGCTCTGCCTACCAATGGGGCTGCTTTCTAAAGAAAGGAGAAATCTGGTTTTGATGTCAAGGGCACTGGGCAGAGAGTCAGGAGGGTGTTCCTCTCCTGAATCCATGACATTCTTATTATGAGACCCTAACTTCTTCACCTGAGCCTCAAGCAAATGGTGCAGCTCAGGGTTTTGTGAACTTTCCTGTAAGGAAACAGATGAAATACTTCAGGCTCTGTGGGCCATGTGGTTTCACTTGCAGTACTCAGCTGTGGCCTGGTGAAAGATGCCACAGACACGATGGACACTAATGGATATAGTTGTGTGCTGATCAAACTTCATGTCCAAAAACAGGCAGAGGGCTGTGTTTTGCTCATCCATATCCTCCATCACTGTTTTTTTCAGTGTATGATCTTTGAAGGAAGAAGTATCCAGGAAGGAAGCTAGAAAGCTCCATTATCAATGATTAAAGTTCCCTAATGATAATTGAGTGTCTGTCCTAGGTTGGGCAAGGATGTCTACTTTATTTGCTTATATGTTTATAGCTGTTGTGATGTTGGGGAGTGGTGAATTTATTAATCCTCTTGCATTGGTATAACTGGCAATATGCTTGAGCAGTTCCAACTGTCATGCAATAGAGTGCTATAAAGATGTAGCTTATGATAAGTTGTTACCCGTGAAATTGAGTGACTTCTCAGTATAAGTGTAGAGTGTAAATTTCTGAGAAAAAGCTTAAACAAGCAATAGGAAGCATAGAACATGCCTTTCTCATCATTTCCTAAGACTCTATACATTTTATAAATTTCAAATATATATTATGGGTTCGTTCATTTTCTTTACGTATGGTTTAAAACGCAGTTATTGAGTTTAGGTTAAGTTTAAATAGCATATAATGAATTTTTACAGCAGCACAATTCATAATATCCAAATCTTGGAGGCAGCCTATGTGTATATCCACAAATGAATGGTAGCATTTATACACAGTGGAGTACTACTATGCTGTGAAGAAGAATATATTTGAGTCATTTGGAGGGAAACTGATGCAACTTGAGACCATGATGTTAAGTAAAATAAAGTGGAAACAAGCTTAAATATCACATGGTTTCTCTTGTGTGAGAAATTCAAAGTATACATGGATTTAAGCATAAAGTAAAAGGTAGAGGTAGATCTTTTACAAGTGGGAGAGAAACCAAAAGACAGGAGGAAGGGAAAGAGAGGGAAGTGTAATGTAACATGAGAAGAATCAATGATAATGTGATATGTTATGTGCATATACCACTCCTCACAATGAACATAATCATTTTGTACTGCAAACACAGACTAATAAAAATAAAAATTGAAAAAAAAACTGGAGCAGCTAAAAAATAAAACCAGCCATCTGATGGAAAAATATAAAGTGTCTTTTGGCCCCTTGATGGGGATAACATATAAAAACTGTGTAAACTTGAAATAAACTTTAGTTTTCGTTTTTTTTTTTTTTTTTAAAGGATAAAAATCACAAAACCTCATTTTGTGTGATTAGGATATAAAATTTGGCATCAGTATCTTATCTTCCCCAAACACTGGTAGGATAGAGCATAACAGTTTCCAGGAACTCACCATGCTCATGACAGAGGCATAGGGGCTATAAAAATTGTATTATGGTAGAAATAGTGACCTGTTCTCTCATGCTGATGTAGAAGTCATTGTTGACAGTTTCATGTCTTTGATGGGCTAATGAGAAAAACAGGCAATGGGTTATTAGTGCAATTCGGTTAAACAGTTTTTCAAAATACCATGTCTTTAACGTAGGAAAGAGATAATAACCATAGCCATTGCTAGCAGAGGGTTTATAATATCTGACACAAACAGGGGAAATAATAATCCATGCATCACACCTGCCCTGCATCAACCCTTCCCTTCCACTGGGTACTGTAGCCATAATATCTCAAGGTGCCATGTCTGTGCTGTGAGCATTGGGAAACCCAACCTCAGAAAATTTGCGGACAGATGTTAAGTTGGATTCTGAATTGGTTGTTATCAACTCCAGCATCCCAGTATCCTTATCCCACTGGCACTGTAACTGTGAATTCCTCAGAGACTCTGAACTGTGGCCACAGTAAGTCTCAGCCTGCACAGCAGCCGTGAGTGCAAGCGTGCCCTGCCCAGGCAGTAGGACTTTGGGAGATCAGGGAAGTGGGTTCTGGAAGAAGAGGCCCTAGCAGAGACACCAGTGCTCCTGGCCAAAGACCCCTTCTTCCAGCTCTCCTTTGAGCTGCAGAACAGCCAGTCAAAAATTTCATGGCATTTTTATGTCTTGGATCTTTCAGGGGAAAGAAGGTCCTCCTGGCCCCCAAGGCCCACCTGGAATCCCTGGAATCCCGGTAAGTGATAGTTTTAAAAATTTGGTTTCACGGTACCAAACATTCCAAACAAAATATATATTCCTACTATTGTTAGTGATTTGGCACTGGTAGAATTTTGGCTGTTGTAGAGATTTGAATCGAGAAAAGCAAAGCTAGCTAAATTTTGATAGAAACAGTCTTAATTTCATTCTCCTTTTATTTATATATTTGTTGTTTCTTAGTTATTTACATAGCATTTCTCTTTCCCTCCCCGTTTTTTCCTGTGTGTGTGTGTGTGTGTGTGTGTGTGTGTGTGCGCACACATGTGTGTATGTGCGTGCATGGTGTGTTTGTATCTCCATACACACACATGAACATTTTTCTACGGTACTGTTAAATATCCATAGAATTTACACGCAACGTATCCAGTGCATGCATCATAACATATGCAGTTATTCCTTTGTAATTCATAAATCTTATACTTTTTCAGAAACACAATGGGCAATTTCAAATGCATAGCATTTTTCTAATTTCTTTAGAATGATCCCCCAATGTGTAGCTTACTTGTCAGAGTGCAATAATTAAAGTTCTGGGTACACACTGGAAATTGCTTTCCACGAAATTGACTATGACTTGTCAATGTAATATACTTCTCAGTAGAGCTGAGATCTACAATGTAATTGTAATTAGATCTTTCTGAAAAGGTCATATAGTGTCTTCTCCATTGAGGAGGAATTCTTATGTGGCTCCAGGCCTGTCCTGTGCCTGCTGCAGAGGCATCAGCTGATCACAGTGCCTCCTGCCCTCCACTGTGCATTCATTTGCTCTCACACCAGCTTCCTTTTGCTTCCTAGAATGTGCTACAGTCCCTCCTACCACACTTGACCTGCTCATCCTTCAGGCTATGGGGCCTTTGCACATGCATTTCTATCTGCCTCCAATACCCACTGATTACCTCTGGATAGCTGATGCCTTTGATAATCCCACCTCAGCCCAGGCATGCTTCCTTCTCTGCTAGTCCCCCAGGCTGAGATGGCCTTTCTCATTGCCTGCATTCTTGCCTTCTGAATTCCTACCCCAGCTTATAGTCACACTTCCATCCTATTAAGGAGTGGCACCTCCTCTACTATTTATTGATCTGAGTTAGTTATTCCATCAACAAATGAGTTAGACACTCTTGTTTGCTAGATAGAACAGAGGGGAAATAATAGAGAAGAGTAACTGGGAACCATGGTATTATATTATGGGCTGTACATTCTAGGAGCATTAAAACCATATCTGCTTCTTTTGAGCCCCTCCACATAGTAAACACACTACAAAGATTAATTAAATAAATATATGGATTAATTAAATATTTCCTTAGGATCCTTCCTCCTAGAATACCTGGTAAGCACTGAAGGAAGAGTTATGTCCTGGGCATCATCGGTGACCCCTTACTGCAGCCCTGTGACTCAGAGTTTCAGTAACCTGTCCAGGACACATACATCTTAAGTGACATTTTGGGCTGTATGAACTGCAGTCCTGGAGAATGGTGTGTCGTGGCAACAAGGACCAAAGTACCAATAGCAATGTTAAAGCTAAGGGGAGAAAATCCCTGGTCTGGATTTTGTATCAACCCCTTAACATCAAAGTCTCAGCATACAAGAGAACTGGGAACAACCTTAGAAATGGTTGTGTTATTTCCTAAACATATCTGCCATTCTCTCCCATTTTCCCTGCCTCCCTCGCCTTCTCCCCGCTCTATCTCTGTTCCTTCCGATGTACATCTGATCTTTCTCCTTCCAATGCATATCTGATATCACCTCCCTTTCTGCTGACTGTTATCACTAGTAAGCCAAGATTGGGCACTGTTACCTCCCTGGCCTCTCATTAATTGATTACTGTCTCTTCTGTCTCCATCTCACCCGTTCTCTACCTCCAACTCCACCTTATGATCCTTACTTTGGCTACTTTCAACCACTTTGGTTTCCTCTAAGAAATCATTCCTACAGACACAGCTTTTCTTTCTGACTGCACAATTGGAATACTGATAGCTTTGATGTGTGCTGTGCCTTGCTCTCACCACTGTGGGCTCTGTGCACAGAACTTCCTATGCATTAACACAGCTAACCTTCACTGTGGCTACCACCTTCAGCTCACAGTTTGGGGATGATTCAGTTCTTAGTCAGCTGGTTCCAAAGCTAAAGCATCATGCTGGCCTAGAAGAAACCAAAGAAAAACCAAACGACCATATATAGTACCAAAGGCCGTGCCTGTATAACCCACCAATCCATACCCAGAAGTGTGTTTGCTGATCTGCTATTTTTCATTGAAGTTGATATAAGAGGATTCATAATCTTCCACTTGTCAACGTCATACCCAAATGCATCTCGTTAATCATACTTAATCTCCAAATAAAGACAAAAATAAATTCATAATTCCACCAATACTAGTATTACAAGTACAACCTGAAATGCAATAATGCCTTCCCTAACATCTTAACAGTATCCACCTCTTTGAAAAGTTCAGTCCAAATCTCTTTTAAGTCTCAGACAAACTCTTAACTGTGAATCTCTATAAAAATGTAAAGCAAGTTACAGAATCCCAAGGCACGATGGCACAGGTACATACTCCCATTCCAAAAGTGAGAGATAGGAGGATCAAAAAGAATCAATCCAAAGCAAGACTGAAGCCCAACAGGGCAGTCATTAAGTCCTGAAGCTTCATATCTGGCACCCAAAGCACACAGTGATAAAATGTGTGTTTCAATGGCTTGGTGGTCCCTTCTCCGTGGTTTTGCTGGTGGTAGTCTACATAGCTTCTCCCTTGACCTGGCTTCAGTCATGCCCTGTAGTATTTTTATTTATTTATTTATTTTGGTAGACGTTCCATGTTGTTGGCATCTAAAATTTCCTCAGGCTTCCACTGAATCCTGAATCTTTTTCCCCATTCCCACAGCTTCGTGCACTGCCCCCACATAGGCCTCTTGTCTGGCCTCCCAGACCTACTGAAATCTGGGTGGAAGCTGCCCTGACTCCACAGGTCATATTCTGCATACCAGTCAAAGCAACATCACAAAGATCATGCCAAGGACTGCTGTTAGTGGATTGGCAGCCATGCCTTACTGGATTGTGGCTGCAGCAGCTAAGACTTTTCTTAAGCAGGAGTTTCAGGGACTCTCAAAATGTGGACACTTTTGTACTCTCGAGACCTTGATGGATGGGGTCTTGCTGGTTCCTGAGATGCCTTCAAAGTTTCTTCTCGTTCCTTTGCAAACTGTTTGGTTTCTTTTTAATGATTTTAATCTCTTTTGCAGCTGTACCTCATTTCCCCTCACCTTTATGCATAGTTCCTGCTGGGCCACAATTTCCATTTTTCAAAATTTTCTGCTCTGCCTTTGGTCCCTGTTTCTCACTGCAAACCTGGCTAAGAGCAGCCAGTAGTACTCATGTCATAGCCTGAGTGTTGTCTGTCCTGAAATTTACGCTACCAGCTTAATTAGACCATGGCCCTTAATCTTAGTCTTCTGCAAAGTCTCAGGAAGTTGACAAATTTCCTGCCAGAGCGTAAAGCACATCGTCTCCAGTTCAAATGTGAATAGAGTCCTTATTCCCAGCTGAAACTTCCTGAGCCTGGCTTTTACTATCCACATTCATATCAGCATTTGGGTCTTTTGAGCTTTGATCATAATCATCCATCATCCTCTGCTTACTTCATCTGAGGACTTCTCTAGCCTGAAACCCCAAACCTTCCAAATTCCTCCTGCAAACTAGTTTCAAAGTCTTTTCAATCTTTCGGTTAGGTAAAGTCATAGCAATGACCCTATTTCTTCAGTGCCAGTTTTCTGTATTGTTTAGCTTTCTTGTCACTGAAACATAATACCTAACAATTACAGGTTAAAGGAGGAAAGGTCTCATTTAGTTAATGGTTTGGGGGGATGCAGTCCATAGATGGCAGGCTCTAAGGCAGGAACAAAATGACAGAAGGGACATGACAGAGCATGGTTGCTGAGGACCAAAAGAGGGGAAGGATACCAGAGAGGAACAAACAAAGGGCCATATGTGGTACTTAAAATTACACTTCCATCACCCACCAGACACACCTAGGAACATGCTTTACTAATTGGTTTATTAATCCAATTAAGTTGGCATATCAGAATTTACAGTCACAGTTCCTGACAGTTTTCTCCTGAGGCCTGTTCTTAAGCTCCTCAGTGGATTTAGGCAGGAATGGAGCTGTGAAAGATATATTCCCATCAACCCCCTTCAAAATCCTCCTCTTCGCTTCAGACACACTCATTCTATCCTTCCTGCCACTTTCTGAAGCAGTTTCTGAAGTTCTCTTGGGAGCATCTTCTTTTGAACTGTCATGGATGCCTCAGTGTTTTGAATCCATTCAGAACATTTATCTATCATTGTCACTTTGCCTTTGTGGAAGACCTAGAAGTTGCACAGTGCCAGGTCTGGTGAAAAGGTGGGTGAGGACACACTGTCATTTTCACAAACCTTCCTTTTTATTGGATGGCACTCTGCAGCATCATTCAATGCATTTTTCATCACACCTCATGAAGGCCTGAAAAGGATTGCAGAACTGCCTCAGAGAGTAGCAAGAACCATGGGATAAATGTATTTGAAACAAAGGGAGTATTTTGAGGGGATGTCTTGGTTACTTTTCACTCCTTGCTGAAACAAAATACCTGATGCCCAAAATTAAGGAAGGAAAGGTTCATTTAGCTCACAGTTGTTGGAGATTTCAGTCCATACTCAGCTGGCTCCAAAGCAGAGTGGCACGTGGCACAGGGCAACAGTTCATGACTGGGGAAAACAGCCAAAGCAACAAGAGCTAAAAAGGAGGAGTGGCGGGGAGCAGCCTCTTTCTCTCCCTTACACTGTATGGAAATTACCCGCCCCACGGCAGGTGTAGCACTCAAACCCATAACCCCAACATTAGACCACAAATCAATCATAAACTCTAAAAGCCAGCCCTATGACTGCATGAGGTTTTGGGGGGACATCCAGACATAAATCTGTTACAGAGGGATTCATGATAATGTGTCTTTTACCGCAGTACATTTGTTAAACAGTTTTAAATATTGTCAATATTTTTGGGTCATACCTCGTAGAACTCCATGACTGCTCTGTAACCTCACACACTCCTTGATACCATAGCTGAGCTCTGCGTGTGCACATGGAGCAGTACTGAATGACTTCCTGCCTGCTCGTATTGTTCTCTCCATCAGCACCCAAGCCCAACACCATGTCTAATGCAGGATGCCCCCAGATGATCTCCTGTCATCCTGGGTTTCACTTTATGCAAATGTCCACTGGTGGGTTCTTTAGATGGACAACAGGGATAACAATACCATTGCAAAATGTATTCCTCTTCTATTTTTTTGCCAAGTACTGTAAGTCATAGATCCACAGCCAGAATCTGAGTATTGGAGAAGAAACGACATCAAATCCCTTCTGTTTGTTGAGATGCCCCTTCACTGTTCACTGTGAAGTTACCTGCTGGGAGTGAGGCAGGAGGCCATGATGAAATGAAATCTTTCCTTTCCTTCCTTCTAATCTTCTTTGATCTGGTCACCAATTTGAGTTCTCTTTCAGGGAGAAGAAGGCAAACAGGGCAGAGATGGGAAGCCAGGTCTCCCTGGGGAGCCGGTAAGGAGCTCTAAACTTCTTACATTTTATATCCAACATTGCAGTATCTCAGTAACAGCTGGTATGGGGTGAAGAGGAGTCTGTGGGCCAGGCACAGTAATCATTATTCCCAATGCATCATTTCTCCTGCTCCACCCAAAAGCCTCGCCAGATGCGGGTCCCCTGCATGTTTCTCAGCAAAAGAAACTGAATCCCAGGAAGGTAAAATGAGGAGCTCAAAGTCATGTTATTGGTTGGTGACCGGGAAGAAGCCTAAGGCCTAGACTCCTTTCCTTTCATCCTTTCTGTTTGATTGGCCATGTGGTCTTGGGTCTACAGATGTGGAAGGGGTGTCTGGGGTAGGTAGCCCTGAGTAGAAATCCAGTATCTGAAAAGACTCTCCTACTAACCTAAGAGCTGGGTCTTTGGGGCTTGCAGTTTCCTGCCACTGCACTTTTAACTCTAGCATGGAGTTATACTTTTTTTTCTTTTAATGCCAGATATCCACTGAGTTGGAATAAGGGCTCCTGTGGATGCCCTGTGGCCCCTGAGACTGTTGGTTGGAGGCAACAGGGTTTCCAAAGGCCTTTATCTGTGATCACTAAGTCAGACTCCCTGACCTTGGCCATCCCTTTTGCTGAAGACTAGGTTTTCTGTCTTCATAAATCTGGCCCTGGAGTATAAGCTCAGCAGTGCAATCCTTGGCTGACATTCAGAACACCCTGGATCCCATCCCCAGAACCAAGGAAAAAATCCCACAGGTGGAGGGGAAGAAGGAGAGTGACAGTAGTGGCTTAGACACTGGGATTCTCCAGTGCCCAGTGTAAGGGATCTAGCTAGATGTCTGAATGGGTGAAGCTGACCTGGGCTGCTCAGAGGCACCTTGGTTTGGGTAAAGGCAGAGGTACAGAGCAGTGTGTGTAGTTCACCCTATTTTGTATAAGACCAGGTGTTTGTGTACTTTTCTGGCTCTTACATAGAGGCACTCTGCTAGTTTGCACAGCACACTCATGAGAGTGGTTTCCATCCATGCTAGGGTGGTTCTGAGTGCAGGGTACACAGAAATGGGAAGGTAGCTTACATTCCATGGTACTGTTTTATTTTATTCTCTTCTGGCTTGTTGGAATGATGTGTACACATGACATAGTGCTAAAATTAAAGTTGGGTATAATAACCAAATAAAAATATTTTATGCTAAAATTGTAGCAACAGCAATAGCAGTGACAAAATGCCCTTGGATCCAAGTTTCTTTATTGCAGGGTTTGTGACCTGGAGTGAGTCAAATAGTGTCTCTGAGTTTTAGTCTCTTTTCACACAGAGTAAGAATAGTACGCTGACTCTGGAGCTGCTGGAGGATCAAACGGGGTGAAAATGCATTCAGAGTAGCAGGCCTGTCTAACTGTTAATTATTTTACTGAGTTACTTTTTACAACTGTCCTACTTTTAGCTCCCAGTGAGGTCAGAACTGCAGAGCCTTGAGAGCCATTAAGTGGAATTACATAAAAGTTTCTTCAGCAAGGTTCATGTTCCATTTAATTTGTCTGATCATAAACTATTATGACTCATTTTGGATCTTACACAACTTGCCGGAAGCACCTTCTTTGTCACTTTACAGTTTGGCAGATACTGGAGCCACAATTCACAGCTGAGAGGAAAACAAAGAGATTTCTGCACACTCACAGTGGACAGCTGTTGCACAGACAGAAAGGCTGATGCCCCGCTGAGCTGTCCTTGGGGGCAGAGGGCACAGTGTGGCGGAGCATGAGTGTGTCTTGCATGAAGCACTTGGGGACTGGGGCAATCAGCATTTCTCTCCCCTTTCCAAAAGATGCAGGTACCACTGTTACTCCTAGAGAGGCAGCGTCCAGCACTCACACCCCAGAGGCCGACCCCAGCTTAAAGCTCAGAACAAGGAACTGAGTTTTCTGGCCAAGTTGCAGTATGATGAGAACTCCTTGCTTACTCCACTTACCCAATGCTTGCCCACTCTTGGCCTGTGCTAGACACTTGGCATCACTGATGGAAAAGCAGGACTGTTTTAGGCAAGTAGAGGCCGTGCAGAAGACAGGGCTGGTGATCTGAGCCCTTACGTGCCCATTCTAGACATTTACCATTGGCTCATTCTGGACTTCCTTGGGTCAACCATCCTAAGAGATTCTCATGTTGAGCTGTTTCAGAAGACACTGGCCTGAGGGATGACAAGATCGTGTCCCTCTTTGGGTTGAATTGAGAGTTCAAAGCCTCCTTGTGCCTAGCATATTGGCATCTCCTAATACCAGCTTGTTGTTATTATTCTGCTGGTAACTTGGGCCAGTGACAGAAACTGCAGTTAACTTTGGACCAGGGCCAGGCTAGGCCTATACACTCTCCATCACAAAGACCTGTAGAGGAGGATCTCTGCTGCAAAACTGCAAACCAGACTTTGGAAGGCAAGTAACACTTGTGTCCAGGGATGGTCCTGATCTCTTCCATCTCCCTGAGGGATCATCAAGATCCTCAGGCTCTACAGCTTATGAAAATGAGACGCACAGAATGTTTGAAGCATTCTAGTTATCGTGAATATAACCAGGTAACATTGGTCATAGTGAATAAAGACATAGAATGCTGCCCCATCCAGCCAGAAGTCCAACTTGCCCTCCCAGCCCCTTTTTCTGTTTCTCTTCCCTGTTCTGTACCTTTGAAAGATTTGTCCTGATCTGAGCAGCCCAGGGCACTGGCTGTAGTCAAGGCTTGATCCTACCCAGAGCACTACCAAACTGTGGACAGTAAAGAATTTAAATGGCAAGTGTGTGTTCATAGTATCTTTGTGTTTGAGAAGTGAGTGAGCCCTAGGCAGATCCAGGGAGCTAGTGCTGGCCTGAGAAAAACATACATCTGGGTGTAGCCTAAAGCAGGGATTCCGCTTGGCTTTGACCTTTGGAAGCTCAGCAAAGATATAACTGCTTTAATATTCCATGCCACCATTGGAAAAGTGCAATAGGTAGTAGCTTCTTGAAGGTGCTATAGTGAATAGAGTTATTGTAACTAAAATGGATATCTTGATTATTTTTCTCTCATTGCCGCAACAAAATACCCAACACCCAAAATTAAGGAGGGAGAGGTTTATTTAGCTCACAGTTGGTGGAGGTTTTAATCCTTACTCAGCGGGCTCCAAGGCAGCTTGGCGCATGGCAGAGGGCAATAGTTCCTGGTGGTGGAAAACAGTAAAAGCAGCAAAAGCAAAATGGAAGGAGCAGCAGAGAGCAGCCTCTCTCTCTCCCTTACATTGTGTGCAAACTACCTGCCCCAGGGGGAGTGTGGCACTCAGACCCATAATCCCATCATTGGACCATGAATCAGGCATAAACCCTAGAAGCTCACCCCATGACTGCATGAGGCTTTGGGGGGACATCTAGATACAATCCATAACAAGGGGCATGTCATTTCTCATGGGATCAGAGCACTTTGGCTATGAAAAGTGGTTTGTTATGGTTTAGATTTAGTGTCTTCAAAAATTTCATGTGTTTGGTGGTGTGGCTTTGGAAGTTCATTGCATCATAGAAGCATCATATTCAACAGGAGCTTTATGCATGGGTGAGTTCATGACTGAATGTGTTGTTGGTAGGTGGGGCCTAGTTAGAAATGGGTCACTTGAGTGTGATCTACAAGGGCATATCTTGGTCCTTGGTTTCTCACTTTTCTCTCTGCTTTCTGGCTACCTTGAGGTGAGAAGCTTACCTCCAGTGTTCCCTTTCACTTTGCTGGTTCCACCTTGGGGCCGGGTGACCATGGACTGAATCCCCTGAGAACCATGAACCAGAAATAAACCTCTCCTCTAAATTTCCAGTTTTGGTCCTCTTGTCCCAGTGGTGTCCCAGGGACTGTGAGTAATGAATCTGAGGTTGAATCCTGTGGAACCAGCATCTCCGCAGAAGACCCTAAAACACAACAGGCCTGGCTTCTGCCTGTGGAAATTGGAATGCATGGAAATGACCTACCACTCCAGGCTGCAGGCTGGCAGAGGGGGCAGAGAGCAGCCTTTGGAAGCACAGTGGTGTGAGAGGCAAGCAGCCAAGGACGGGGAAATCCCAGTTGTTCTCACCTCTGCTTTCTTCCCTTACTCCAGGGCAAAGGGGGAGAGCCAGGTCTGCCAGGACCGGAGGGGGCACGAGGTCCTCCTGTAAGTATGAAACTGTGCTGTTCACTGTAGAATTAAGCCACCTACAACACAACTTGTGCCACCGTACCAGGGGTGTTTGGGAGCAATTGACCACTAGGCTCCAAGAGTCCTTTTCTTCCCAGATGGGTGCTTCTCTGTGATTAGTTCTACATTTTCACAGACTGTAGCTTTGAAATTTATTTTCAAAATTTCAAGCACCACTAGCTACTTGTTCTAAGCTGTCTTTGTTCTTATCCTCTTTGTTTTAATTCAATGGATTTTTCTCTGGATGATAGCACTTAATACCGAGTCTTTCTTTCTTTCTTTTTTTTTTTCCTTGCGTACTGATAGGTGAACTCAGGGCCATCACACTGAAGTACATTGCCAGGCCTTTATTTTTTATTTTGAGGCAGAATCTTGTTAAGTTGTCCAGAATGGATTTTAACATTAGAATCCTCCTGCCTCATGCTGTCAAAGTGCTGACATCACAGCATGTGAGCCTTACCCTCAGTTTTGAGCAGTTTCTATAGCTACAGCGTTTTTCCAAAGTAGAAAAGTAACCCATTCTAATTGTATAATAATAATGATGATGAGCAAAATAAGAAAAAGAATGATATAGAGAAGAAAATACTTTTCATTCTACAGACCAGAGTAAAGCTCTGTTAATATTTTAATATATATTTTCCTAGTCTGCTTTTCTATACATTAATTTTAGCATATTTATGTATGTATTTAGGTCTCTATTCAGCTATCTAGCTATTGTACATGTACATATACACATTCACACTTTTTCTGTAAGATAAGCTCTTTTAGGGTTATATTTGCTAAATCCTTTATAGCTTCATAATTTTCAAATTATTTACACAATTCTTTACACTTTTTTTGGAAAAAAAATCAATGTTTAATGAAAATCCTGAAATCCAATTATCTGGCAAGAAGTAACAGATCATAATGCTAGTTCTGTTCCTTAATGTTGTTTTTCTTTTAAGGAAATCGATAAATCATCTGGCCAGTATCCAATAAAGAGGAAACAAAACACAAAAATCAATTTTCCTGTTTCCAAAATCTCCTGAAGAAACTTGAGAACAAGGACCACTATTAGCTACAGGGATTGAAACACAGAATTAGTTATCATTTTTTTCCCCCTACATATTTTAAATTAATGATCCCATTATATACTTTCTGAAGATATTTTGAAACTTATGAAGCACAATGTAGTCTTTCATATGTGATAATGTTCTGGTAGATGATTGTCAGGTTTTCAAAGATGGCTCCTAGCTTATGGAAGAGAGAGGGTCCACCTTTCCGTACAGAGACCCATTTGCTGATGCCTGGCCAGGGTCTAAGACCCACTGTTTTTGGGAATTGTGAAGAGACACAGGAGAAGCCCAAGCTGATAAAGCAAGACCCACCTCCTGTGGGTGGCATGGCAGGGGGAAAGCCAGACTTTGAAGAATGCCATGGGCTTTGAGAGACACAAAGCCAGGTTCACCCTTCACTTTATCATTTGTTAACTTTTTTTTTTTTTTTTTTTTAAAGAAGGAACCATCCGATGGTTCCCCTTTTTTTTTTTTTTTTTTTTTCCGGGACTGGGGATCGAACTCAGGGCCCTAGTGCTCAGCGGCAAGCACTTAGCCCACTGAGCTGTACCTCCAGCCCGATCATTTGTTAACTTGGTGAACCTTGATTGCAATGAGATCTATCTGAACCTCTGTTTTTCATTCTATGATGTGGAGATCATGTTAGCTCCCACTGCTGCAGGATGGTTGTGAAGATTAAAAGAGAAGACAATGCATGTAAAGTTCCTAGCCAAGTGCCTGACACAGCAGGTGTGGCTCAGTTTCCCTGCCTCTGAGCTGGCTGGATTGGGATTCATTGCCCTTGAGAAAGATGGTGGGAACCAGGTAGTCTCAGGTCCAGCTGTTGACCAGCTGTAGCACTCTTCAGCCCTTACTCAGTCCTTAGTGCGGCTCTGTAGAAGGAGACTCCATCCTGCTATCTCATTTTTAGCTGTGGAAACAAAGTCCTGGGAAGGAAAGTGGAGCCCTGTGGATCCACAGCTAGGAAGTGGGGACAGGGTTGCCTCCGAGTCCCATCAGACCCAGGGGCAGAGGAGGTCCTCCCCCAGGTGATACTGCAGGTTGTACCCCAAGGGATTCTATTATTCTCATTTTCTAGCTGATAGTGTTAGGACCCTGTGGGGTTCACTGCCCATTCTGAGGTCACCGTGGTTGAGTCTGGATCCAAATCTGAGAGGCCTTCATTTTTCTCCTTTCTTCCTCTTCCTTTTCCTCCTTATCTGTGGCTTCCAAACCTTGGCCTCTCACTGGACCCCATACCTGTGTCCCATTGATATACAGAATCTCACCAGATTCTCTCAACAACTAGACAGGCTACATCCATCCCATAGGGAAGAGGCTACCAGATGATGACTGGTCTGCTGCCCAAGGCCATACATAGCCACCCTACAACTACCTTTCTGGAGTGTAGCTGTGGATAGGTGGGCTCTGCTGGTGGACTGCCTGTGTGTGCACCTGGTGCCATTGTACTGTCTCTGACAGGCCAGCCCACATCTCACGTGTTTAGCTACAAAGCAGGGAAAACAAAAGCTACGCGGTAGAGCTTCCTAATCATGAAATGAGCTGACATAGCATGGTGCGCTATGGGGCCACAGGGCCTTTTCCCTTTTCCTGCCATCCTTCTCATCCCCCTCCATGCTTCCTGCATTGCTTGCTACTCACCCTGGCACAGAACAGGCTCCACACCAGCAGCTGACAGTGAATGGTGGGAGTCAGTGAGCCACAGCCAGAGGGACAGAATGCAGCTCAACCCTCACTGTGGTGTTTGCCCTGCTCCCTACCACTGCTGTTTGTAGAGTAACTCTTACTTTTTTCTAGGGCTTCAAGGGACACACAGGTGACCCTGGTGCTCCTGGCCCCCGGGTAAGTAGATGTCATGTCAGGTGACTCAGAGCTGACACTTCCAGAGAGGACTCCTGAGGCCCAGAGGCAGGACTATAACAATAATGAAAAGGAGAGTGGGTACCCTAGCATGCTGGTATGGTGGCCAGAATTGTCCCCTCGCTTGGTCTGATCTTCCAGCTGGTCTCCTGGGGGCAGAAACTGGTGCAGTAGTTTGGAAAAAGCAGTCTGGACTTAAGTTGGTCTCCATCAGCTGGACCCTGCATATGAGCCCTCTGAAGCAGGTGCTGGTCTCCACCTTATTTTGTAGAAGAGGAAACTGAGGGCCGGAAGGTGTAGGTGATTTTCCCAGGGCTCCCGAAATTCTGTGGAACATATTGCCTGGCCATATTGGCCTTCAGACAGGAAGCCTATGAGTTTGTCTTCTACCCTTTAGCTCCTGTCTCTTCTGAATGCTAGGAATGGAAGTGACCTCAGGGGTCAGCAGTGAGACCCCTGTAGGCCATAGACTGGAGACTGCTGCAGTGTAGGTAGGGTCCATTGGTCAGGAGATCTGGAGGTGTGATCCCAGCAGGTTTTCCTGACTCTTTTGCTAATGCTGTTTCCCAGCTGTGCTGCTGGGATGGCTCGGGTGGCCCCAGGCACTGGTTCCTGCCTTTGAGCGTACATAGACCCAGGCTAAGATCCAGCACTGTGTGCTAAGGCTGCCCTGTCCTGGAGACCCTTCCTGAGTGACAGCCCCTGTCTCTGCATGCCTCCAGCAGAGGCATGCAGAGACAGGTGAGTAGCTGAAACACCTCATCCCTAATAGCAACTTTCTGTTTCTAGGGAGAACCTGGTGCCACTGGGCCCCCTGGCCAGGAAGGAACATCGGGAAAAGACGTAAGTGGGGGTGTTCTGGGGCCTGGCTCGGCCTGTGGGTGGGGGAATCAGGAAGAGCACACACAGGTCATGTCTATAATTATTTAGCACAGATGAAACCAGGACTTCCAGCCTGGTGGGTTGGTGGCTGTGCCTTACACTTCTGACGTTTTTGGGCTAATGCTGCTTGGTAGATGAGATGGATCTGTAGCTTCACATGACTTGAGAGGCATGTGAGGGGTTCTTCTAGAATGTTTCTCTACTTCCTGTGCACTTCAGTGTGCACACTACTCCTGAGGCCCTCATCACCACTACTACCACCCACTATTCTCTTGATTCAATCAATGTTTTGGACAATCAACAAACATTAGGTCTAATACAAAGAGAACACATTTCCATTCTGTGGGATACAAACTCTTTCTTTGTAATTGTTTTATTTAAAACCCTGCTCTATATGACTCAGATGGCTCATTTTTATTTGGTCTGTCCTGGAGACCCTTGGAATCTATAAAGAACTGTTTTGTTTTGTTTTGCTTTTAACCTGAGTTGTAAAAATGAAACCCTGAGATCCAGAGGGGTTAAGGGCTTACTTGTGTTCCCATGGAGTCACAGGCTGAGGAACAAGCCTGGAACTAATATCTGCCAGCTCAGTACCACACTCCCCAATCCAGGGACCAGCCACTCTTCCTATGCACCAACCTGCTGGCTTCTGGGCATGTGTGGAGGGAGTGTGGTCTCCTGGGAATGGTGCCTGGGCAGAAGCATGGCCTCCTGTCTGCCTCTGCATCCTCCAGGACTAGCCTGGGAGCTGGTAAGATCACCCTTTCCTGTGGCTCTTGATTGGCTAGGTACAGTGGGTTTTTGGCTGATCTATTGTCATGGGATAAAGGGTCTGGAAGAGAACAGGGAAAATTCTGACCTAGTTCCTATGTTTTCCTTCAGTTTTATAAAATCAATGCAGTGTCTGGAGCCATATGCAGAGATAAATGCAAAGGTCCCTCTAGCTCACCCCAGTGTGGCCTCTCACACACGGAATAACAGTTTGAAAATCTTGGTCTAGCCCACCCCTCTCACTGGCTTTTGTAAAAAAGGCAACTCAAGGGGCTCCCTGAGTGGGAACAGGGCCAAGCTCAGCTCACAGGCTGGAGCCAGGACAGGAATCAGGATACTCACTCATGGGCAAATAAATGCTTTTTTCCTTCTTCTTAACTCTGTGACTGTTTTAATTTTAAAAATCCATTTCTAGAGCACTTCCCTGTTAACTCTGTGTAGGAGCCTAGTCAGGCTTCTGTGTTTTCATCCAGGACCGGCATAGGGTAGGGTGGTACCATCCTGGTTGCTCAGAAGGGTGTGTGAGGAAATGAATCACAGCACTTTGCACACTGGAAGGTGCTACGCACATGGCTGATGAATGTTCTTTGTGCTGCGGCGACTCAGGCAGGAATGGCTCCGGGTTACTGTGCAGTGAAACAGGAGAAGAACTTCAAGAGAATTTGTCTTCTCTGCTTCCTTCTCTTGATTTGAGGTGGAGCTTCCTGATCCCCCTGGGGACCAGATGGAGATGTCTGAGATGGTGAACACACACGCCAAACACACCAGGGCCTGCAAGCATCCCTCCTCATAGCCAATGAGCTTGTTCACTGGAGAGCAAAGTAGAGATGCTGTTGGTGCTTTGGGGCCTCTTGATGAAATTCAATCTACATTTGAATCTGAGCCTTCATCAGCTTCACACAGTGGCTCTGTGATGATGTGACCCCTCTTTGTTTGTTCCAGGGTGACACTGGACCTGCAGGGCCACAGGGTCCTCGAGGACCCAGGGGCCCATCGGTGAGTTTTGCTTTGAGTCTCCTTTGGTGCATGTTTCAGGGTGCATGGTTGTTACCATGGTGATGCTTGCTTGGTTCACCCTGGTGCAGTCATATGTTTACATACAGCTTAGCAGGTGGTAAATAGCCATTGTCCTCAGACTGTACTCCCTAGAAGGAGCTGGGAACTTCCCTGGAACCACTCAGTCTCATCCTAAATTAAAAAGGTGCCACTTGGCTGGCAGGGCTCTCTGTGTGGTTCCCTCGGAATCTACTCCCTCTGGTGTTAGGATATCCTTATTTCCTGCAGACACTGTAAAAGTACAACAAGCAGGTGGCCTGAATAACAGAGATGGGTGTCCCCACAGTTCTGGAAGCCTAAATTCTGGGAATAAGGTAGCAACAGAGTTGGTTCCTTCTAAGGTAGAATCTGTCCCATGTGGCTCCACAGCTTCTAGGAAATTCCTGGCTGTCATGGCTTATCTTATCCCATAGACCTGTCAGCCTGATCTCTGCCGCTGGTATCACATGCTTTTCTTCCTGTGTGCATGTCTTCAAAATTCCCCTTTTTATAAAGATACCAATCTTGTGGGGTTAGAGGTCACCTCATTACAGCGTGATCTTGGGTCAGCTACATGTACTCTAAGGACCCTATCCTAAGTAAGTCCTAGTCAGAAGCCCTGGGTAATGGAACTTTAGAAGGGTATGAATTTTGAGGGCCATAGTTCAACTCACAACATTCCAAATGTTGGTAAATGTTTTGGTCTTATCCCTGTACATGCACCTAGGCAAATCCTTCTCCTACCTGTGAGTCATCTCAGAGCATACGGGAAAGAAAGCTAAGAAATAGACATTTAAGTACCTAAAATCATGTGGAAAAACAGCCAATCAAGACAGATAGTGAACACAAGCTGAAGGTGGCAGCTGCCTGTGTAACAAGAGATGTTATTTTACAGCAATGTTTTGTTTAATAAGTAAAAGGAATTCTATACATATAGCAGTAAATGCCCACACCAGTAACGCAGTCTTTTATTATCACTATTCAGTACTATTATTGCATGCATTACATTTTTCTGTCACCAACATTGCAGAGCTTTTGTTTACAACAGTATCAACCCAAAGATGACATCAGGATAGCTGTGACATCATCAGGCAACTGGCATTCCTCTGCTCCACTATAATGTCATGGCACCACAGTCATAATACAGTGTGTCCTTGCCTCAGTGTCCTTAAAACTTTCATGTTTCATTGACTAAAATCTGTAGTCACACATGGGTGGGAAAAACCCATGTGACAACCACTGGCTTCTAAAAAATAGCAGGAGATTCCATGCTGGAGTGTGCATGTAGCATTAACATAATTCATTCACTGAGTTTTCCCCAAACCGTAAGGAAGGTGCTGTGAATCTCATATACAGATGCAAAAAAGAGGCACAGAGAGGTGAAGTAACATGCCTGCACTCACATAGCTAGTAAGAAGCAGAGCCGAGAGTCTGACTCAATCCATCTGCCATCAGAGCCTGCAGTTGAAGCACCTATTCTGAGCCTGTGTGTATCACATTTCCTATAGTCAAGGTCATCCTGGAGGGAGGGGCTTGGAACAGGAGTTTGAAGCTCAGAACATTTGGGGCGGGGGCTGGGGCCTCCACTATCAAGCAGCATGGGACCCAAGGGACTCCTTAGAACAGGGGGATGTGAGGAGCAGTTCCATGGCCCAGGAAGGAAGCATGTCCTGGCTCTAAGAGGCATGGAGTCCACAGAGGCCAGGTGGGCCCCTGTGTAGCACTGCATGCAAGTGAGCCTTGGTTCTTACTCTTCCTGCTAGGGGAGAGCCAGAGGGAGAAGGATGAGAGATCATTTCCATAGGGATGAGGCAGAGCACATATTTTTAGAGAACACAGATGGGTTGGTGGGCGGAGGGAGTGAGGGAGGGGCGGAATGCAGCTCTCACTGGAAGGGCTGAGTAGGCTAAGACGGTGAGCGGTTCCTGCATTGGTCTGTACTGTTGTAGCTTAGCCTTCCAGGCAGGGCCCATGCCTTCGTGGTGCCTCAGTTTCCTCATCTATGGTACAAGAATGAAGGCGTTTATGCTGCACAATTACTGGGGGCATCTGGTGAGATGCCCCTGACGATTTATGGTCATGTGTGCATGTTTTTTGGTGCAAGGCAGAGTCTGTATTTTCTTTTTTTAATGGCAAACCCACCAACCATTTCCTTAATGCAGGCCAGAGCAGTAAGGGTTAGGATCAGCACAACTTTGCTCAAGCAGGCAGCTTAGCTGTCCAGGGCCTCAGTTTTCCTCTGTGTTAAATGGAAATGATGTCAGAGACTGATGCAAGCAGTGAGTTAATATGTGTATAGAAGGTCTGGTCTGAAAGAAGTGCCCAGCTGAGACCAGCTGCTTTTCACTGTCACATGTCTCTATGAAGTTGACACACACATGGATGCAGGCATCCCAGATTTGGGACATTCTCACGCTTCTGTCAAAGGGTGAGTGGAGAGTGGTTCTCTCTCATGTTCTTGGATAAGTCACTGAGCAGAAAGCCTCTGGTGGTGTCCGGCAGTGTTCTAGATGCTGGGGACATAAAGAATGCCAAGGCACGGATCTTGTCTTTGAGTTACTGGGTTGCTCATGGCAAGCAGAGAGCCAGGCAAGGTTAGAGCATCCAGTAGGAAGAAGCCCTTGGGGGTGAAGGACAGATGAGGCAGCCAGGTCTGCCTAGGGAGGTTGAGCTGTGAATTTTTGACTCAACAGTAATTTGCCTGAGCCTGAAAGGGGATTGATAGGAGTGCAAAGCTAGAAAACTAGCTGTCTGACTTTTTACTACAATGAATCTTATGGTTCAGTGTATTTGTCAGTGTTACAAATGTGTACAAACACCCATTGGCTTAGAGAACATTAAAACTGAGAAAATGAGTCCAAAAACCTGGAGTGGATGGATCTTGCACCCTAGGACTTTGTGCGAAGCATTTTTTCCACCTTGTGTGTCAGAACCTTCATCTAAAATATGGGATTATAATGATGCTCATGGCAGAGGAATAAAAGGAGATAAATATGTGGATCTGCTTTCTAAGCAAGAGCAACTCCATGACAGTATGAGCAATTATTTTTAAGCTGGATTGTGCTAAATGGTGTGTTTGTTTCATAACAGCAGGGAGTTGAAGGAGGAATGGACAGATGAATGAATGTGGTCGTGATTATTTACTGTGGCTGTGCTGTGGGCACCAATCACTGGGCTGAGCCTTTTCATACCCATAGACCTACCTAATTCCACAACATTGTTGCTATGCATTAAATATTGCAAGCTCCTTTCACAAGTTGAGAACTATCCTCTGAGGACTGAAGTGGTTTACAGAGAGCCATGCTGGCCCTGGTGAAAACAGGGTCTGTGAAATCAGGTGATAAAGGTGCAGTGATTTCTTTGTTCTGATGTCCTGCTCTGTTGATGCCATGGCATATCATTCTGCAAGAACGATTATTTCTCTTTCTTTCACCAGGGAAACAATGGATCACCAGGCTCCCCAGGAGATCCTGGCCGTCCAGGAACCCCCGTGAGTACAAATACTGCTCTAACTGCTCCTTGACCTGGTGGCCACAGGGCAAGCTGAGCAAGGACAAATGGCTCATCACAAAGTATCTGGTCTCTCCCTGGAGCATCAGCAGGGAAATATGGGTCTGAGTGATAGAAACAGACTGGAGGCAAAAGCATCCAAGGAGGACCTTGTTCAAAGTTCAAGATACATGCTATTATACTTCAGACTGTCTGCTGTCTACAACCGGGGGCATCTAGAGCAATTAAACACTAAAAAAAGTGTAGTAGTGTTGCACAGTGAGTGTGGGATTGTTTTAGAGAATAGACAGGCAGAGGCAAGTGGTAGCCCTGACCTTCTCAGATGACAGAGTAAATGTGCAGCACATAAATGGAGAGGGGCCCAGGGAGAGGGAGAGCAAGTGGGATTGGTGGGTAGCAGGAAAGGGATGGCATGCTGACCAGCAGCATCCACGTCAATGGATAGAGGGCTTAGGGTTCATGCCTGGCTGATGAGGAGACACGATGGGAAGATGGTTCTTTGATGGTTGGATCTGAGATTTGATAAGCCCAGCCCTGACCACAAGTCTGTGCCCAGAACCACCTTCTTGTATTTTTTTTTAAACTGAAACTGACAACCTTGTCCAGGTGGCTGTCTTCAAATATGGTGGATCAAACAGCAGTTTTTCCTGGCAATGTGCTGGCCATTCTCAGCCAGCTAACTGTTGGCACTACAGAATCAAGGTGACTAGAAATTCCCAAGTCATGGGTAAACTGAGCACCAGAATGGCACTCAGTCACCCTGGGGAAGACCCTTCTCCTGTCAGATCGGGTACAGCTATGCTGAAGTAGCTGGTCTCTCTGGTAATCTTAATGACTGCCACAAGCACCCCTGGTATGGAGCCTGTCACTCTGGCAAGGCATACCAGATGGGGCAGGACATAACCCATGCAGAGCTGGCTGCAGAATATACACACATGGTGGTTCCCAGAAAAGCTGAAGTTGAAAGGTTCCCAAAAGACCTTCTCAAAGATGGAGCCAACCACACTGAGCCTCACTAAGATGCTTCTTAGCATCTTAGTGTAAAAGGGCTACCATGACCCTTTTTTTGACTCTGTGTGTGTGTGTTTGTGTGTCTGTGTATATGTATGTGTATTCATGTGTTGTCTTATATTGGGATTGAACTCAGGGACTTCACATTGAGATACATGCCCAATCCTTATTATATTTTCTTTGGAGACAGGGTCTCACTAAGTCACTACCTTTTTCAGGCTGGCCTCAAACTCCTGATTCCCCTGCCTCAGCCTCCTAGAGTGCTGGATTATAAGTGTGTACCATCACCCTTCTTCCCAAAGGACTCCTTGAAGGGTCACTCACATCTGGATGTTTTGCTAAATGTCTGTCCCATTTTGTATGTTTCTTTGGGTGAGAAGAACACCAGCTATTTATGGAGATGTTTCTCATTTTTCTCCCTGCTGTACCAATGCTGTTGAGATCCCCAATACATCATGTCTTTCCTAGATCCTTTCTTCTCCGTCCCAGGAAAAGGGTGTTGTGTTCTGTGTGTGGGTGTCTCAAGCCTGCAGAGTTATGAGGAATCAAAAGATTTCTGAATCTGCTTGAGTTGATACTTCACCTTGAAGCATTAATTCCCTCTTTCCCCTTCACAGGGCCAGAAGGGAAGCAAAGGAGAAAATGGTAGCCCGGGACTTCCTGGCTTCCTAGGTCCTCGTGGGCCTCCGGTAAGCAGAGGATCTTCATGAAGACCCTGATGCTTGGCTCCAGGGTAGCATCCACATTCAGTATCACAACAGTGTGGTGTGAGGTCAGCGCGCTTCATGCTTTGGGAGAGAGTGGGGGACTGAGAGGTCTCGCCCACCCTACTTCTCCCAAATTGTTGGGCATTAGGAAGGTCTTTCAAAATCCCTGTACCTTGGCTGCCTCATTGCTCAAATGGCTGTAACAGAATCCCTGGGGGCTCTGAGGACTAGTTGAGATGATCCGTGTAAAAGGATAAAGGGCTGCCTGACCCAGCGTGGTGCTCAGGAAATAGAAATGATTGTGATGGGGATATGGTGGGATAGTGGTGGTGGTAAGAATCCTAGAACTTGAAGGACTCTTAGCTATCATTTTAAAGATGAGCAAGTTTGGGCTACAAGTTCAAAACCTGTAAGTGGCATATTCAGCCCGCATCCTAAGTTTATGGCCAGCCAGTACTTGAGTCTATCTCCTGACTTGACAGCTTGGTGCAGGGAGAAGCTGATGGGTGGTCCTTGTTGGGCTCCACCCTGGCCCCTGATGCATTCTGCATGCTTGGCCAGTTGCTGAGCATGCTGACCTGCAGTTGAGGTTGTGTGTACCTTGCCAGGGTGGCAGTTCTCCATGCTACTCTGCCTCCACCTCTGGTTTAGTCCTGTCCCACAGTGCCAGCCCTTTCAGGCAGTGTCCCCTCTTTTACCCTGTTCTGCTCTGTTACTCACATATGAATGGGTCTGTCCCCTGAGGTTTACTTGGATGAATTCACACTGACTTCCTTTTCCATCCCTTCGTTGATAATCTGGCTGCCACTGGTATCCAAGTACCCATTTTTTACATCAAGTATTCATTTCCTGTGTACATAGTAGGTCATTTTGTTGGGCCTTGCTATACATCTGCCGCTGCTCAGTACTTTACCAATACTAAGGCATTTAAATCTCATGGTACCTTATGAAGCAGGTACAACTACTTTCCCAACGTGACAGATGAAGAAATGAAGGCACAGAGAATGGAAGAAGCTCAGAAGACATTGCTCGAGATCACAGAGCTAATAAGTACAGAGCTAAGATTTGCATTCAGAGCCCAGGATCTTGTCGGTCTCCTGTTTCACACACTGAATTTGCTCCTTAGTATGTCCTCCCACCCACGACCAGAAGATTTGTAAAACAGATGCTCTGGAGGGGCCTCTGGGTGGTAACAAACATATCCCATTACCAGAAGCCCAAAGCCTGGGCCTCCCCTTTCACACTCCCCTGCTTCTGCACAGGCTGAGCAGGAACCATGTTTGGGGTGTCCTTGGTCAGGTGGGCCATCAATTACTGTCTTTGCTGGAACACGACTTCAAAGAAAACGTCTGTGTTGAAGACAGCTGCGCTACTCAACATGTGGCAGTGCTGCAGAACCAACTGCTATTGTTTTTCTATTTCACAGGGAGAAGCAGGAGAGAAAGGCATGCCAGGCAAGGAGGCAAGTATCACTCTGCTCCTCCCCTGGTTACCCTTCCTGTGAGGGCAGAGGGCTGGCCTCGCGGTGGGCAGCCTGCAATAGAAGGCTCTCCCCTCGCTTAATGCTTTGCTGTCACTGTGTTGCAATCATTAATGCTTTTTGCACAAGGGGCTCACATTTTAATTTGCACAAGCCCTCCAGGTTATGCAGCCACAGGACACCATCTGGACATGTCTCTTTCCTCACCTCTCCATTGGGATCTCTCCTACCAAGGAGTCCTATCAGCTCTAACTTCACAGAAGCCCTCTGTTCTGTCCAGCCTTCCCCATGGCTCCCATCTGGCACCTAGTGCAGTCTGTCACCCTCTTTTACCGGGACTATGACCTTGACATCCCAGTGGCTCCCTCTGTCCAGCCTTGCCAAGCCAGAGGTCTGTGGAGTGTCATGAGGAGGGTATGCCACTTCACAGTTTAGACGTCAGCCTTGTCCCCCATCATGTTCTCAGTGGCATCCAGGGCACCCCAGAGCCTGCCCACTACCACCACTCAGCTCCTATCCCTCTGGCAGTTTAGGCCCTAGATGCCAAATCTTAGGGTCCTTCTTTAAGAAAGCTCTCCCTCTTCTTTCCATATCGACCTCCCTCATCCTGCAGGGACAAAGCAGATGACCCTGTCCTGGCTGAGCCCTCTGCCCTGCTCTGACCATCCAGAAGGCCAGCACAGAGTAGGTAGCAAAGGACTAACAGATGAGCAGAATAAATGAACGGAGCACAGAGTTCTGTGGACAGCAGCGTATCCATTTCAAAGCCTGTGCTGTCTCTTGAAGGAAGTTGGTTTCGTGTGCTATGGTTTTGAGTTACAGGGTTCAGCAGGGTGGGGGAAGGGTGGCTTCCTTGAATTTGAATCAAATGGTCCATATCTGGGAAGCATTTGCTACTGGCCCTGCCATGGCCTGCCATTTACTGGGCATATTACTTACACATTGATCTGTCACTGCTCCCTCTTGCTTACTGGATTGAGGTGGAGAGAAATTATGACCAAGTTCCATTTTTGAGGGGTTCATCACCCCATGTGATTATAGCTGAGCTGCTATCTTCATGAATGCTCTCTGGCTCCCTATTGCCTTTCAGAGGGTTAAGCAAACATCCAAGGTCTTCTTTGACCTAACTGCAACCTCTTTTTCAAATGTGAGCTCCTGCCTTTTGCTGAAACACACACCATGTCTCTATAGTCCTCAGGACTGGGTCTTCACTCCTAGTCCACCTGGAGTGCCTTTGTCAACCCCTCTCTCTGTTCTATTTAATTTGATCATCAAAGCTCTATGCTCCCAACACACAAACTCATGCTCTTTCTCCAAGAGGTGAGGAGTACCTTCTTCTCCTTCTATTACAAACACTAAGCCCATCTCTGTCATGTTAGAATTATATCCATATCTATGTCTTAGCCAGGCTATGAGCACAGTGAGAACTAGGCCCAGATCCCACTCTCCCCTCCCACAGGGGTGAAGGTGATGCCCACATGAGTTGGGTATAGTGAGTGTTTCTGGGTTGGGAGGGAAGCTGTGGGAAGGCTCAGAAGAGTTTGAGAATGTTTGCCTCCCTGAACCAGCACAGTCTCTGTCCCCCTGCTAATGGGACAGGAGCTACTGGGTGAGCTTGCTCTCCAGCTCTCAAGCCCTGTGCTTGGTACTTGGGACCAGGTTGATTTTGGACAAGGTAGGGTTTGGGATGGGGAGACGGATAAGAAAGAAAGAAAAAAGACCAGGTCTCACTTCCCAAAAGCTTTTTGTCTAAAGAAAAGGCAGACAAGTCCACCCCTGTGCCACATCTGGGGAAAAGACAAGTGTCACTGGAAGGAATGTGACCCAGGCTTAAGAATGGACTCTTGCCAAAAGAATCATGCAAAGGCTTGCAGAGAAGGGACCAGGGTCCTGGGGACAAAGAAAGGAAAGAAATATCCAGGTTGTGAGAATCAGAGGTCAGCAGGGAGCCAGATGTCTCAGCATCTGGGGGACCAGGAGGCTGTCTCTCTCCTTTATGATGTACCTGGCTTCCTGGGGTCTGTGGGATCTTAGAAGAGTTCTTGCCACTTGTCATTTCTCTTAATGTTGGTGGGGTTAGAGGGTCTGCTGGAGGGGAGGGTTGAAGCTGGGTTGGTCAGTTACTTGGACAGCAGATGGGGCTGGGTACTGACACAGGGAAGACAGCAGAGGCCATGGCTCAGCAGACCTGCATGCTCCTTGCAGTAAGGACTGTAAGTCATTGGGGTTAGCTGAACTAGAGTCAGCTGGGGCAACAGGGACCAGGGGTGCATATCCAAGACCAGATGATGATGTGCACTGGGGAAGCAAGGGGATGGCTCATCCTGAGAGGTCCTGAGAGGTAGAGGAGGGATCGAAAGAGGTTCAGCCATAGTTTGGTGCTGTCCTCGGTCAAGGGTGAGAAGGTTAGGAGGAAAGAAGAGAAGAGGAAGTTAGCCAGATTCTTGAGGTCTGTACAAATCAGGCAGAAGCTCTTGGGGAGGCTTATTTCTCTAGGAACTTTGTCCTCAGTATGCAGAGCTGAGAACCAAGAAAGAATGAAGAATCAAGAAAGGCAAAGATGCCAGCACAGGTGATCCTTGTGTCTCCTTGGTCTCATTGCAGGGTACCCCTGGGAAGCCTGGAGAGCCAGGAGCCAAAGGAGAAAAGGTAAATATATGCAGGAGCACAGGCCCTTTGCACACATTGGGTGTGACCTTGCACACTGGCAAGAGGACTTCAAGGCAGGTGTTTGTCCAGGGTAGATAATAACCAGCCCAGCTGGAGAACCATCTCACGCAGGGGCTGCTGATCCATGTTCCCTGGGAAATCTGGATCCCAACTAAGGGGGGGTTCTTTACCCTCCCCCATATTTTTGTACTCAGTGTTTTTCTGCTCTTCCTTTTGGTTATTTTGAGGAATAAAATCATGCTCATAATTACAAATGCAAAGGCAAGTGTGGGGAGACGCTGACAGATTTCCTTCTCCCCCTGTGCGAATATGCCCGCATGATGTGCCTGGCTCCCTAAGTGCCAATTTGCTGGGAGCCAGATTTGTCACTGGAGGTGACAAGGGAACAGATTTTCCCATAATGAGTTGCCTTGGTGCCACACTCAGACATTGCCTTTCTCCAGAAACCAAGATGGAAAAGTCATGTATATGTGTATGTGTGTGTGTGTTTGTGTGTCCATGCAGATTAGACAGAGGGGGTGGGAGGCATCCTCACACTCACAACGGATGCTCGCTTTAGTGGCTCTTGCGTGCCTCGCTGGGCTGGTCCAGTCTTCTGTTTGGTCAGCCTTCACACTATTGGAAGGCACGGCCCTCACCCCACCCCCGCTTGTTTTCCTCAGTCCTGCAAAGAATTTATCTCGGCTTTCTTCGCAAGATGGTTAGGTGGGGATCTGGCCAGGGTAGAGGCAAGGAAGTGGAGTCTCAGGCAGTCCGTGGCTCTGGTTTCTCTCTGGCCTCCTTCCAAGGACTTTGGATCCGCTTTCCCATTGCTGCTGGTCCCCAAGTGATGAAGCCTGGGAGGGGCTGCGGCTGAGAGGAGTTGGGTCCTCAGGAGGCTGTCATTCAGGTCCTGTGCATATTGCTGTGGGTTGAGGGCTTGAGTTTTGGTGCAGGGCCAGGGAATTCAGACTGCAGGTAGGAACCTCGTCTCTAATAGCAAATCAATAAAAGCAGAGCTTGCCTTTCCCTTGCTAAGTGGTTTAAGGGAATAGTGCCAGGGTGCCCATAGATTTCTGGGGATATTTGAAATATGGGACAATCTTCTCATCTGAAAGTGACAGGACACATTTAATGAGTCAGAAATGCTGTGCCACTTGGGACATCCGAAGGTATAAGGAACCAGGGATTTTAAAGATCTCTGCCCTCAAGATCACTAAGGGAGATTACAGTGCCACCACGGAATGCACCGGACTTGGAAGGGGCACCCTCAGATCTGGCTAACGTAATTATTTCATTCACTGCTTTTCTGATCATTGTTGAAATTTGAGGCACAATGCAAGGTCATGACTAAACATGAAAACTGCCGGTAAGGAAAGCAGTGAAAGTCGTGCATCCTCCTCATCCCATCTCTCAGCCTGCCCCTTTCCGGGGTCCTCCCTGTGTATGTATTTTTACCAGCAGCCCTTGTGCAAAGAACCAGGGCTGTTACACACATACCTTGCCTGCTCCTGCACCCTCCCTCACCCTGGACAGGTCACTCTTTCCGCGCTTTTGCCTTTGTTCCAGTCACATCTCCTATAGCACGCACCCGAGATGCTGTTTCAGAACTGAGCGTTTTCCCTTCTCAAAAGACTCCAAGTCATGTCCCTGACAAGGCACATTTCTAGTTACCATCTTTTTCTCTTCTTTCGCTCCCTGTCCCTCTGTCTGTGCTCTAGGCCAGCAATGGTGTTTCTTACACCCCACATCCAGGAAGGGGGCTTCTGTGTGTCCACACCCATTGACTACTGGCAGCCTCTGTGGCCCACGGACCTCAGGGACTGTGCTGCCTGCCCAGCATTACCCCGCTCCTAACTCACCGGTCCTGTACCCCAGGCTCTGGGCTGGTGATAGGCAGATGTGTCCAGGCAGTGAGCATGGCTGTGAGGCGGGCTCTGTGAACACAGAAGAACAAGGATTAGCATAAGGAAGGCCTGTGAAAGGGGGCCATCCATGCCCTTCAGCTGTTAGAGGGCAGAGCTTCACCCAAGTTGCAGGTGGCGGGTGGCCTAGTCTCCAAGAGTAACCATATTTTGTGGGCAGACTGGGAATGGAAAGTTCATTTTTCTGATGTATAAGATGAAAAGCAGGGCACCCACTTCCCATCCATTCACTGGCAATGAACCCCCTCTGCAACCTCCCACAGTTTTGTATGTATACCCAGCAAATTGGTACAGTTAAAACACTATAGATGATTATCACACAAATTGGTACAGTTAAAACACTGTAGATATTCCGCACCTACAATTTCAGTGTCGTAGTACAGCCTGATGAGTGCCCGCAGAAGCCGCTTGGCCACATCCCCGTGTTTTGGTAGCTCAGTGCTCCGCGGTGTGGATGTGCCATGGCTTCCTACTGCCCTCCAGTGACAGGCCTGTGAGGGGCTCCCTTAGGGATTCTGAAATTGGGAAGTCAGAGCTCTCTCTTCCCCAGCATCTGCATATGGTCTCAACCCCGATGTCCTCCTCTGTCTGATTAGGTTATCAATAGGATGATTCTGAGCCTGAGTTGCGTACAGCAGGGCCAAGCGTCCCTTGGAATCTCAGGAAGCAACTGACCCTGCTCTCTGCTTCTTCGTTTATCCCCGATCCACTTGCTTATGTGTTTGTCTTCTCCTCTAGGGAGACCCTGGGATCAAAGGGGACAAAGGACTGCCTGGTGGAAAGGGTCAGCCTGGGGACCCTGGAATCCCAGGCCACAAAGGCCACACAGGTCTGACGGGCCCCCAAGGGCCACCAGGGGAAAGTGGGCCAGCTGGGCCTCCAGGACCACCAGGCCAGCCAGGATTTCCGGGACCGAGGGTAAGGATGTTGACCTCACTGCCGATTAGGAATTTCTCTGGGCCCATAGGGAAAGCAGGGAAATGGGTGGCCTTCAAGGGGAGCACGTTACAGATCTCTGTCTGCCAGGACTGCTGTATGACCAGAGGTAGGTCACCTCCCTTCTCTGAGGCTGCATAAATGGATAAGAAAATGCTCTTCTGCTTTGTTATTAAGTAAAATGATGTGCATAGCTTAAGAGGTTCTCAAAAATATTATCTCCATCTGTTCTGGTGGAAATGAGTGCGCTAGGCTTTGCTCCTTGGGCTGTGAGACTCTTTTACCCTGGGACACTGAGCAAAGGCTGCTGAGAAGGCACCATCTCTCAGTGACCTGCGCTTTATTGCAGGATAGTTTACCATCTGTTCACTGCCTGGCCTGGTACCCTTCTCACCATCTTCCTGGGGGATTCATTCATTGTCCTCAAACGTAAAAAGAAATGCTGCTTTAGAGTCTTGAGGTTTTTCCTTTCTTTGAACATACTTTATTCTACTTGCAAAATCATTGTTTTATAACAGCAACCTGTTAATGATACACATTGGCTATAAAATGGTAAAAGGCAGATGAGCCTGAATGCACACTCTCATAATTCCAGTTCTCAGGAGGCAAGAGGATCACAAATTCAAGCCCAGCCAGGGCAACTTATGTAGACTCTGTCTCAAAATTTATAATAATAGTAATAATAATAATAATAAAAACAACAACTACAAAAATCCTGGGACTGGAGCCCAGTCTCAGGGTCCTGGTTCAATACTCTGTTCTGAAAAAGAAAAAAAGAATAAGTCAGCGTCCTCTGGTTGCCAAGCTGTTGGTGGGACCTGTTTGCTTGCTTTCTGCCATTGCCTGTTCCTCCTCAACAATACTGCGTCCTCGGGGGACACTCGTTCCCCAGGGCACAGGTGTGGGTGGCTCCATGTCCCTTCCAGTTCTGATGCAGTTTCATTGCTTTCTGCTGGTTGGGGACCACTGGAATCAGGAGGTAGGTGTGGGGACTCAGTTGGCTCCCAAAGCCTGTGGAGCCTAATGCAACTTCTCCACATCCTGCTACTGTCAGTAGTGAAAGAACTTTTGAGATTATCACACAAGAGTCTTCACCAGGAATGAGCAAGAAAGTGAGGAAATAGAATCCATTTCTTGCCAGAAGGATGTTAGGGGCTGCTCCAGGGATCTGGGCATGTAGAAGCCCAGCCTTGAGGGGTAGAATCTGTCCTGAAGGTGTCAGACAGGAGGGATGAGCCCTCTAAGGTATGAGGACTGTTCCCCTAGGTCATGCTGAGAATTGCTGCCACTGTGTGAGCTGGGGACCGCATGCTGTCTCTCTGCTGGACAAACTCTTTCACTTCTGTGCCCCAAGCATCAGGATTGGTCAGATACTTGTTGAGAGCCAGCATGGACAGAACAGGAACAATCAGTCCCTGGGACGCAGAGGGGCAGTGGCCATGCAAGGGAGTAAAACATGACTTCATGTATGATGAGGCTACCCACAGGCTGTATCCCGGAGGGGGACAGGACTTTGGCAGGGAGAGACTGGGGACCAGACCGCCGAGGACCAGCGCTGGGAGAGTGTGGGTGTGAATTCCTGGGCACAGTGGGTTCAGCTAGAAGTAAGTGCAGAAAAGGAGGTGGAAGGGTGAGGAGGGAAGGGTTCTAGTGGTTCAGAGTGGAGAGTGCTGGCCACCATGTACAAGGAGTGAAGCTGCCTTGTGACAGAGAGGAAGGGATTATAGATGTGTGGAGGGCGGTCCTAGGAGGATGTGCACCTGCATGTGCTGAGTGACCATGGGTTTCCACGAACTTCTTACTTTCTCAGTCATTAGGAGGCTTGGGTAGCAGGTACTACTGAGAACGTGAATAACCCCACCGGCCCTCTCCTAGGGGGAGTCTCCATCCATGGATATCCTGCGGCGGCTTGTTCAGGAAGAGCTCGAGAAGCAGCTGGAGAGTGAGTAGCTGGATTTCGTTATGGCCTTGTGTGCTTTGATCCTTCATTACTGCGCAGTCCAGTTTGGAAGACCCCTTACGAGCAGGTCACACATGGACTAATGAAGCTGGGGAATGCCTTGAGGGCCCTTATCTGACACATGGATTTCCTCTGCAGAGCTCTTCCCGAATGGGCATTCAGCTTCTGCATGATCCCCTCTAGTGACAGAACTTGGCATCTACAAAGTCACTTCTTCTGCCATCATTCACATATTCTGTGCATTCAGTCATTTATCTAACCAGTCAGCAAGTTTGCAGGCCTGCTGTGGACCTGGTTGACTCATCATGGTCCAGGGGAGGAGACAGATCAGTAAACAGACACAGTGACTTCAGTCCCAAAGAGAAGTTCTATAACTTACCTTGGCATGGATGACACTGAGAGAGGCCAGAAGAAAGTACCTAAAATATCTCAGAGGCAGCGGACTGAGAGGACAGGGTTTCCAGAGGAGGGGATGTGATCTGTGAGTGGAGAGATAGAATGAGATCCCAGACTAGTGATGGCAAATCTTTTAGAGTTTTTAATAACAAACAGCCGGCTGCAGCATATGTGCCATAGGTTCACTGCTCTAGACCTTTAGAACAACGTGAGTGAAGACCCCTAAGAAGGCAGGGAGAGCAGTGGCCCTCTCCCTAAATCAGGCAGGGTTCTTAGCATCTGCACTTGTGAGCACAGACACCCTCACAACCTCAAGCGGCCAGCATGATTGTAGTCCAGAGAAAAAGGAGCAGAGATGCTGAGCACCTTCGCCAAGGCTTAGGAGCTGGAAACGTCTGGCCAGGATTCACTCACTGGCTGCAGAGTTTGTGCTCTGTACTGTGCCAATAGCCTGTCTTGAGTAATCACAGTTCTCATTTCCTCTGTGCTAGATGGTTAGGAGAACAGGTCACAGAAGAGCCTGGGCAGGACAGGAGAGGAATGCATAACTACTTTCCACACCCAAAAGGACAAAAGCCCAGGGCACATGTATTCATGGGGTTATGTCTTAGTGATTTTGCATCTTGTACATGCCAGACACTGTGCCATGTGTGAGGACACAACAGAAAGCAAGATGACCTGATTCCTGGTGCTGTGGGAGTCAGGGGGACATGGCTCATACCCTTAAATAAGAGGGAAAGAGACCTTGAACTGGAGCAGATAGCAAGAGGGGTGTGGGTGGGCAAGGGAGGTGAAGAAGGAGGGTGACTGAGACAATGGGTCCCCCAGATAAGGCCAGTCTAAAGGACTGGTGAGTGGAGAGCTCTGAGTTCTGCCTTCTGTTATTATATTTATTAGTAATAAAAATAGCCTTTGTCCTTGGGGGACCTCCAGTGAACAGTAGGAATAAGACATGGTCTGAACTTGCCTGTGTGGAACCATCCCAGGGGCTAAGTCTCTTCCAAATGATCCTTTGATAAGGGAGCATCAGTTTCAGTTAAAAAGGGCCAAATCAAGGTTCAGAGAATGTGAGAAAATGCCCAGGTCACAGAAGTAGACCCCCTGTCTTCTGGGCCTGTGAGTGAGCAACAGGTGGGGCCAGTCAGCCAGGCAAGGAGAAGACCTGCATTGGCAGGGACTTAGTGCCCAACAGCAGACAGTGTCTCAGGCACACCAACCACAGTGCTTGGACCTGGTTCTCTGACTATGTATACATAAGAATGGCTCTCAGTTGCAATAGACAGGCACTCTTTCTCTGGTCAAAGAAAGGGCACATCCTGCCAGCTGTTGTATTAATTCTGTCACCTTTATATGGTATGTGAGGGGTGTAAGCATCTTCCCGGATGAGCCTATCCAGCCCTTCAGGTTTAAATGAAGGATCTGATGCTCAGAGAGGAAGTGATGAGGTAGCTTCCTATAAGCTACTTATCTCTCCCTAAGCCTCATTTTACCCAACTGACAGTTGCAATTGTTGCTGCTACTACTGTTATCAATGCTACAGCTGCTAGTACTACTACTTTTGATTCTGGTGATGCTGCTACTACTGCTGTCAGTGCTACTGCTACTGCTGCTACTGCTAAACAACTACTGTCAGTACTCTTACTGTTGCTGTTAGTACTGCTACTGCTGCTGCTGCTGCTGCTGTTACTACTCCTAAAACTATTACTGCTGCTGTCAGTACTATTGCTACTGCAGCTAGTACTACTGCTGTCAATACCACTACTACTGCCGTCGGTACCAGTACTACTGCCAACACTGTTATTGCTGATACCACTACCACTGCCAAAAATATTACTACTGCTGCTATATTGCTACTACATTCAGTATCACTGCTACTGTTACTAGTGCTCCTACTGATACTCCCTGAAGTACTACTGCTGTCAGTGCTACTAACACTGCTGCGCCCAATACTCCTACTGATGCTGCTGCTGACCCTCCTACCCCTGCTACTACTTCTACTGACAGTGCTACTCCTACTGGTGCCCACACGAGTACAACTACTGCAGTGAGTCCTGCTGCTGTGGTTGACACTGAGATCCCCAGAGCACAGACCCAGAGCCAGGCCCTGTCTTCTTGGATAGTCTCATTTGCTCGTCCTCACACTAGCCAGTGGAACAGGCATTATCTCATTGCCTTCCATTTACCGAAGGGGAAGCTGAGGTTGAGAGAAGCTGTGTGGCTTGTCCAAGCTCACAGAGCACTGCTGGTTGGGTCCTCCATGGCTAAACCACCAGAAGGATGTGTGTTGTGCTGCGTGTGTGCACGTGAATGACACTGGTGGTGTTGGTGGGCATGTGCGTTGCTGTTGTCCTCTTGTCCCTACCCCTGCAGTCAGTGGCCATTCTGTTATTTGCCCTCTACCTGTTCTTCATGGGATATTTTTCTGTTTCACAACATTTTTCTTTTTTCCAATAGACAAACTTGCCTACCTCCTGGCCCAGATGCAGCCTGCACATGTGAAAGTCTCACAAGGCAGACCTGGACCACCAGGACCCCCTGGAAAAGATGGTCTTCCAGGCAGGGCAGGACCCATGGGGGAGCCAGGCCGACCTGGCCAGGGGGGTCTGGAAGGACCCTCTGGGCCAGTGGGTCCCAAAGGTGAGTAGGCACAAGCAGGAACTGCTTCATGGCTCACACAAGGCTGGCAGGGGCCGAGAGTGTGAGGTGTATTGAGGTGTATCGGGCCAAGCCTGTATCATCATTCTGTCCTCATCCTCTGCAGCTTGGGACACTCTGGAGTGTGGCATCATGTAATTTTTTTCATATGTTTAAGAGGTTTTCATACTTAATATTATTGAGAAAGTATGTTTTTGCTATGAAGATTGAATCTTTTCTCTCTTGCTTTTTTGCTCTCTCGCTGTCACCTTTATTTAAGCTTGAGGGGTCTAAGACAAAATACTCTCTTCTTCCCTCATGAAATTTTGAGCTAACTGGGTGTGCAATATTTATCCTTCATTCTTGGAGATTAGTGCCAGCTTCGAAAATGGATCAGGTAATGTTGATCTCCAACTAGCTGTGGTTGGTGACTGCCCTGCTGCTCGACAGGGGGGCTTCCCTACCCAGCAAAGCCGTGGACAGCAGCGGAGAGCAGAATACAAGTTAAGCCTTCTTAATCCACCTTGCCCTGTAGGCAGATTAGGATGCTGTCCTTCTTGGTAGGCAAGTGGGGATGAAGAGCAGAGAAGAAGGACTCAAAACCAAAGCAACTGGAGAGTCCTCCCTTGAGAGTCCTCCACACTGGTCCTCATCTCCTGTGCAAAAACTCTCTCTCTCTCTCTCTCTCTCTCTCTCTCACACACACACACACACACACACACACACACACACAGAGTCAAGCATGGATGGGAAAGAAGCATGTGGTGTCACTTTTGCTGTTTCTGGGTGACTTAAAGTTGGGGCAATGGATGACTGTAGTATCTTCCTCTTTGATCTCCAACTTTCTCACAGTTATTCTCTGTGTTTGTCTAGTTGAAAGGTTTTTTGTTAAACTTGTGTGTCCTCATCCTACCCATGTTTGTTAACAACATGAAATAATTGTTCATCAAAGAGCAAGGCAAAGGTGTAGAAAGGGCCAGAGCATGGCAGAATCCTGACCAGTCATAATAATTAAAATCATAGAAATGAACGGTCTAAAGATCCCATGAACTGGCAGCAGAATTTAAATGATGCAAGAGGGAGATGTTTGGGAATCTATGTGCTGAAACACTGACTCACAAAATAAAACAAGAATTGAAAGACAGAGTTTAATACAATTTGTATAGTCTTAAATCTAGTTCAGTCTAAATACTGGAGAGGAAATGACCCCACCCCTTCCTCCTCTGCATATGTCTTTTCTGTGTCTATAATGGCACTTACCGTCTTCTGTCTTTGCTTCCACTTCATCTGGCGTCTGTCTCATTGGACTTTTAAGGTTCTTTAGAGTAAAGCTGCACCATCCTTATTATCACATGAACCTCATCACCTAGCATATTGGATTTGTAGGTTAATTGCCTACTGCTTCTCCATTGAGATTGAAATTAAATGCTTGAGATCACAGGGAAGTACGGACACCAGTGAGGGTGTTCACGTGGCTTCTGCATGTGCATTGGAGTGTGCGGGTGTGCACACTTGGTGGTTTATGTTTGGTGAGTCTGTGCATATGAGTGATGCATTAGCTGTGTATGGAATTGGCTAGATGTATACTTAAATGAAGGTTCCTTTGTAAATATGTGTATTTGTGTCTGTGTTTAGGAGGGAGTTCCTGTTTATTTTGGTGTTTTCATGTGTATATTCTGAGTATGAATATGTGTGTGTGTGTGTGTGTGTGTGTGTGTGCACATGTGTACAGTGTGTGCATGGGAGCAGGAAAGGGGGACAGTGTGCAAGTATGTATGAGCAGGTGTGAGTGGTTCAGCTCCAGGGATGTGAGGTCACAGCCCAAGGCTGGGACCCCCTGTCTCTGTCCTCATTGTGCATCTCTACCAGTGAAAACATCTGTTTTTCTCGGCAGGCGAGCGAGGAGCCAAAGGTGATCCAGGTGTACCTGGAGTTGGCCTCCGAGGAGAGATAGGACCCCCTGGAATCCCAGGTACAAAGTGTCTGGTGTCCTGGAGAGGGTGTGCATTTAGAGTAGGGAGGGGGAGGTGTAGCTGTGCTCCTGTCTGTGGCCATGTAGGCTCAGGCTGGGTGGGGAGATAGGGCCACAGTCAACGGATCAGAATGTAGATCACTCGCCTTTTAAAAAATATTTCTAAAGTGCTTGAGTTATATCCAGGATTCGAAGATACTGATAATTTATTGAATATTCCAAAACAGCTAGAGAAAAGGATTTTGATGCTCCCAACCCAAAGTAATGATACAGATTTAAGGTGATTATTGTGCTAATTGCCCATATTTGATCATATAAATATCCTGAAATGGCATATTATATCGCATAAGTACACACAATTATTACTCCAACTCAAAATAATAATAATAATAATAATAATAATAAAAATAATAATAGCAATGAATGAACACTGGGTGTGGTGGCACATGCCTGTATTTCCAGCACTCAGGAGGCTGAGGCAGGAGGATCACTGTGAGTTTGAGGCCAGTATGGACTACATAGTGAAACCCTGCATCAAAACAAACAAACAATGACCAAAGAGAAATGTCTTTGGGGAAACAATGCAAAACAACCAAAGCAGACGTGGGGCTAAATAAAGCCAGGCAGTGGTGGACACGAATCTGCCTTTTTCATTCCTGGTGGACATTAACTTCTTTTAAGTTCTAGGGAGCCTTATGGGGAAAGAGGATCCACCTTGTTTAACTCCACATTGTCCAAACTCACTGAAAGTAGAACCTCTTTCATCCCACTACACTCTCATTGATCCCCTATCAGGATTTCTCTGACTATGCTTAGGAAACCCTGGCCGTGTGGGAGATAATTAGCTGTTCTAGGTTTCCTGGGGCTGGGACATTCAGTTCTGAAAGTGAACTATATCTGGGAAAATGGGGATAACTTGGTCACTCTGCCCAGTGACTATGCTGGATGACTCCAGAACACCATAATCACACTGTGGATTGAGGTGTGGCTGGATGAGAAATTTGTGTTTTTAGCAAACTTCACTTCATTAAGGCTTCTATATTTCTGTTTAGTTCTAGTTTCCTTTTCTAATATCCATGTTTTCTGAATACTGGGCCTCTATTCTAATAATTCATCTTTTTTTTTTTTTTGGCGATACTGGGGTTCGAACTCAGGACCCTGCGCTTGCTAGGCAGGTGCTTATTCCACTGAGCTATATCCCCAGCCCAAAATGTCTTAACAGGCTCACCTAACTAAGCGGTACTGGGGTTTGAACTCAGGACCCTGCGCTTGCTAGGCAAGTGCTTATTCCACTGAGCTATATCCCCAGCCCCTTGGGCCTGTATTCTAGATAATTTTTATTTTGCTATTTATTATTTTATGATTTTTCAAATTCTCTACGGTGGACATGCACCATTATTTTTATTAGAAAGATAATTAGAATAATTATATATTTGAATAATTTCAGATATATAATTATATTTGAACTCAAATTATATATTTGAATAATTATATATTTGAATAATATAATGAATAATTTTATAGTTTGACTAATTTCAAATAAGTTACATGAGAAAGAATATCTTGGGTAGGTCAATTCTTTTTTTTTTTTTTTTTTTAGCGGTACTAGGGTACTAGGGATCAAACTCAGGACCTTGTGCTTGCCAGGCAAGCACTTATTCCACTGAGCTATATCCCCAGCCCTGGGTAGGTCAATTCTAAATAAAGATAAAGCAGTAAAACAGAAGACATTTAGAGAGAGGAAATTTATATCCATTTCTGGCAAGTTAGCTCAGAATGAGTTGGAATGGCAGTGGTTTCCAGTGTAAAACTAACATTGCCGGCCTGAAAACTTGGTCTGTGTTGGATTATAGATTCAGTAAACATTATCAAAGCATTAACAGAATTCATGAAAATTCATGAAAATTCATGAAAAATCTAAAGACAGTTTTATGGGTTTTTTTTCCCCTTTGGTACCAGTTTTATGGTTTACTTTTTGTTTATTTTATAAGGAGTGCTGTAACAAAACTTTAGGAATACAACTACAAGATTTGCTCACAGTGCCTCCCACTGAACTTCCTACTTGTCAAAGGAGTCTCCAAAAGATTTACAGATTTCTTATGTATGAAATTATGACACAGGATATGAAGTGGGACAGAAAGTTAGTTTCTTACAGAGTAGTTGCTGTCTTTAAACACGATTTTGAAGAACAGGTTAATGCAGTCGAAATTTAGCATGTACATAAAGCTGAGATCATACAGTTGAATTAGAACATTGCACATTGTGTAATAAAAGTCAGTGGGTGACTCTGAGGATGTATGCATTGGTCTGAATTTGGATGAGCTAGACTTGCTGTTCCACTCAAAATTCAGACGCGTATACTAGAGCCATGTAAGGACACAGAAGACCTTACTCTTCTCTCTCCAGTGGTGAGCACATCCCCTTCCTAGCTTAATCTCTCCCTCCTTATTTCTGTCCAGTGATACCTGGACCACTGTCCTCATATAGTCAGTGAGGATAACCATGGCCACTGCAAGTGTTGCTGATGACTTTAGCTCAAATGGACCATGATCACCCAGACTATCACTCCCAGGCCAGGGCATGTTCTCGCTGAGGACAGTGCAACTCCAGAGCTCATGCTGAGTGGGAGCAGGGGGAGCAGGGCTTGTTCACTGGAAATGAGCTGAAAAACCTTCTGTTTCTTTTGCTCCTTGGGCCAGGTCAACCTGGGGAGCCTGGCTATGCTAAGGATGGACTCCCAGGGAGTCCTGGCCCTCAAGGGGAGACAGGACCTGCTGGACACCCTGGCCCTCCTGGCCCACCTGGTCCTCCTGGCCTGTGTGACCCCTCCCAGTGTGCCTACTTCGCAAGCCTTGCTGCCCGACCGGGTAATGTGAAGGGCCCCTAGAAGATTCTAGAAAATCAGAAGACTGCGATGGATTTCTGAAATTTGAACTCATAGCCCAATAGGACACCAGAGGCCTTGAAACATTTCAGCTCCTTCTTTTCTTTGCATGCTCCTCCCTTCCTTCTTTTCTTTTTTCCTTCCTTGCTTCCTTCTTTCCCTCCTTCTTTCTTTCCTTCCTTCCCTTCCGCTCTCCTTTCCGCCCTCCCTTCCTTCCTTCTTTTTTATATCAGTTTCTTCAGAGACCTCAGAGTTATTAAAACCAACAGATGCTTCAGATTATCAGATTATTATTAATGTTATTACTCTTAATTATTATATTATTGTTTCATATGCCAACACTTGTGTTTTCCCTCTCCCTTCAAAGTGGGACTGTGAGACATTGGGGCAGAAGGTGTTTCTGACCCCTCTGATGGCACCATCTGAAGCATAGCTGCTAATTTTAGAGACTCTTGGTGCTATGAAACCCTGATCACACAGTTGCAGAATTTACCTCTTTCCTGAAAATCAAACTTTACAAAATGGAGCCAAGAAGCTTCTGTTCTCAGCTGTGCACAGGGGTTGCCTGGGATAAAAAAAATTCCCAAATCACCGCCTTCCAGGAAAATAGGAAGAAGAAGGGATGCAGACATGAGGAGTGTTCTGTCTGTGCAGGGCAAGCACAGCAGAGAGCAGAGTCGGCTCTTGGTGGACAGCTGGTGTCCTCAGTGTTTGCAGCTGTGGAAGGGGGATAATGTTATAAGGGTTGGCAGTGGCATGGTGGGATCTTACATCTGAGCCAAAGATGGGAAACAAGGGTTGAAGCAGCAGCTGGAGTGTGAAATTGCTTTTAAACCATAGGTAAGGTTGTCTTTGAATTCCTCTTGTTGGTTTTCCCCATATTAATTGTCAAATAAAGGCATTCAATGACCACTCCGGGTTTCCTAATGGTGGGCTGTTGGCTGAGCCACTGACCAGAGCTGGGGACTCTCTGTCCAGATTCTGACTCTTGAAATATTTGCTTTGGCTGTATGTGTGTATGACATGCCTGGCACAGGCAGGTGTTCAATAAACCTGAATTTCCTTCTTAGTCCTTCTTGATGGTTCTTTCTTATCACTAGCATACCCCTGAGTGTGAATGCCTCAGGCACAGTGAGTGAGACTCGCTCACTAGTCTACAGGTTTAATCTCCATGCAGAAGGAATATGTGTGTGTGACAGGGCTGGCTGGGTGACTTACTGTCCTGACTTTGTGGAAGCAGCTCTATAGTTTACATTAGGGAAGCAGCTATTTGGGTGTATGAGACCATAGCAGGCATGGGGCACAGCAAGGTAGAGATGTAGAGATCCATCCTGACAAACAGCGGGTCTATGGAGCAGGAATTGGCCACTGGCCTCAAAGGATGATTGTTAGTGTCTGTTCTCTTGACTGCCTGACTGACTGACACACCCATCCATCCCTGCATCCATTCACCTAAGCATTCAGTCAGCATTCACAGAACACCAGAATGAGCTTATCAAGCCCCTTTTCTGTAGCATTCAGTATTGTCTATTCCTATTTTTAATGTTTTGTTGGATGGAAAAGTAATTAAGTACCAGATACTTCTGATTGATTTAGTAAACCAGGAGCATGAACATCTGAAGAGGGTAGAGGGTTTCATAAAGAGGTTTACAAATTAGACCTGAGACCTATTCCTAGAGTTCAGCTGGCTGGTGCTGATTCTGGAGGTGGTCGAATGCGCATTGCTTTCCAGGGAATCAGTGTCTGCCAGTGCAGAATGAGTCACTGTCCTTCTGATCCTTTACCCCATCTACCACTTCAGTCGGCTGTCACAACCACAGAAGACATAAAGGTTTTATTAACTTTGTAAACTACATTGTAATAACAAAATTGAAGTAACAATTCATACTATTGCTAAATTGTATTACTAAATTCTAGTAACAATTTATAATAATTGAAGAAATAATCTCAGAGATCCCTGGGGTGACTTTTAAAGTTTTTTGACCATGAAGCAAAGTAGGAGGCCAAATTTTCTCCATAACTAATATATATATAGAAATAAATATGCCAGGAGTTTGTGATAGAATATTTACCCTGACGAACTGTAATACCCTCTGTGTTTGTTGTTATAGTTCTTGTTTTTTTAAAAAAATAGATTACCTATCAAGCAGCTTTAGGTTCACAGCAAAATTAAGAGGAAGATGTAGGTTTTTAAATTTGGTTAATTGGTATATTTTAGATATACCTAAGGATCATATTCATCACAGGGAATTTGTACTCATACATGATATATTTTGATTCTTCTTTTTTTCCTTATCCCCCTCCTCCCTTCAACCCCTCTTCCCGTATTTGAAAAGCTTTGTTTCCATTTTATCCTATTTTAATCATTTTTTCCTTTTCCCTCCATTCATTTCCCCCTTCCCCCAACCTAGTTCTTCTTTCCTTTTGAACAATTTGTTCCCATTTTACAATATTTAATGTATGTTTTGTTCCTTATTTCCTCTTTCAGTTTCTTACACCAGGGAGACAATGCAATGTTTACACATGAGAGTCTGATTTACTTAAGTGTATGTTCTCAAGTTGCATCCACTTATCTAAAAATGCCTGAAATTTATCCCTCTTTGTGGCAGAGTATTACTCCATTGTCTGTTTTTAAAAAACCCACATCTTCTTACCCATTCCTTGGTTGATGGGCCTTTGGGTTGGTTCCAAGACTTAGCTATTATAAACTCTGCTGCTATAAACATGGGCATAAATATATCACTGTGGTATGATGTATTTAATTCATCTGGAAATATAACCAGAAGGGGAACAGCTGGGTCACATAGGACCTCTAATCCTCGTTTTTTGAGGAATCTCACACTGATTTCCAGAGTGGTTGTATCAGTCTACACTCCCACCAACAGGGGAAAAGGGTTCCTTTTTCACAACAACTAGACCAGTATTTGTTATTGGTTGATTTACTGATGATAGCCATTCTTTCTGGGGTGAGATGAAATCCCAGTGTTGTTTTCATTTGCATTTCTCGAATGACTAATGATACCAAACATTTTTTCCATGTAATTATTAGCCATTTATATTTTTTCACCTGAGAAGTGTGTGCATCTCAGATGCCCATTTTTAGATTGGGTCTTTGAATTTTAGGGGCCTGAATTTAAAAAAATTTTTATATGTTCTAGATAGAAATCCTTTGTTTGAGGGGCAGTTGGCTAAATTTTTTTCCCAATTTGTGGGGTTTCTTTTTACTCTGTTGGTGATTTCTTTTGATGTGAAAAAACTATTCAGTAAGATGAGATTCCAGTTGTTGATTCTTTGAAGTATTTCTCACGTAGTTTGGTTTTTGTTCATGAACTCTCTGCTACCTGTATGTGTTCAAGATTTCTACATACATTCTCTTTGACTAGATTTAGTGAATCTGTTTTAGTTTAGTGCATGGTGATAGACATGGATCTAGTTTAGTCTTCAGCATGTGGAAAGCCAGTTTTTACAGCACCATTTATTAAAGATGCTATCTTTTTTTTCAGTGAAGATGTTTGGCTCCTTGTCAAAGATAAGGTGGCTGAGTATGTTTGTAATTATGTCTCCGTCATCTAATATATTCCACTGATCCTCAGGTATGTTTTATTTTTTTGCCTGTACCCTGCTGATTTTATCACAGTAGCTTTGTGGTATAATTTCAAGTCAGGAATTGTGATGCTTCCTGCCTTACTATTGTTACCCAGGACTGCCTTTGCTATTCTAGTTCTCTTCTGGCTTCAGATGAACTTTAGAAATGTTTTCTCCAGATATGTGGAGTATAATAGTGTTTTTTTTTTATTGGGATTGCATTGAATCTGTATAACAATTTTGGAAGTATGGCCATATTCATAATGTTGGTTCTTCCTATCTATGTGCAAGGAATGTAATTTGCAATGTGTAGATATTTTACTCCCTTTGTTGGATTGATTCCTATGTATTTCAATTTCTATTTTGGATGTTTTTGTGAAAGGAGTGGTTTCCCTAATTTCTCTTGTAGGGAGTTTGTTATTGTGTACAGGAAGGCTATTGAGTTTTGAGTGTTGGTTTTGTATTTAGGTACACTACTGAATTTGGTTATTAAATCCGTAAGTTTTTTGGTAGAGTTTTTGGAGTCTTCTGTGTAGAGTACTGTTATGGTTGATACATTGTGTCAACTTGGGGAATCTGGAGGTTCAACTGAGTGATTCAGCAGGAAGCCAGACTGCTTACTTTGTATACATCTTGAGCCTGTGGAAAAGGAAGGTATGGAGATTATGTGAGTGCTCCACGCCCCCTGGGTAGGGGTAGCATGTTTACAATGTAAGGGAAGGAGAGAGGCTGCTTGCAGCCATTCCTCCCTTTTGCTCTTGTGGTTTTTGCTGTGCTCTGCTGCAATTAACAGTTTGCCCTCTGCCATGTGCCACTCTGCCTCTGAATCAGCCAAGTATGGACTGAAACCTCCACAAACTGTAAGCTAAATAAACCTTTCCTTTCTTCATTTTGGGTGTTGGGTATTTTGTCTCAGCAATGAGAAAAAAAGGTAACCAAGACAAATACCGTGTCATCTGCTAATAATGATAATTTTTCCTACCCTTATTCCTTTTACTTCTTTATCTTGTATAATTTCTCTAGTTACTATTTCCAGAACTATATTGACTAGGAGTGGTGATAGTGGACATCCTTGTCTTGTTCCTGATTTTAGAGTGAAAATTTTCAGTTTTTGACCATTTCATGTGATTCTGGCTGTTTGTCACAGAAGGATTTTACCAGATTGAGGTGAAGACCATCTATTCTAATTTTCTGTAGGGATTTTCAAATCATAAATGGATGTTGTACATTGTCAAATGCTTTTCTATGCTTCTATGGAGATGATTATGTGATTTTTGTCTTTGGGTCTGTTAATATGATGTAGTACTTTTCTTAATTTTTGTATATTGAACCATACCTACCCCTCCATGGGATAAAATTTAGTTGATCATGGTGTATAATCTTGATGATTTGCTCCATTGTGTTTGCATTGTTTATTAAAGCAACTTAAAATCCTGCACCTGGATAAGAGTTTCACTCATGGAGAGAGAACATGTTGGTAAAGGTTGTATTTGTCCTTGAGATGTTGAAAATCCGAACAGGTACATAAAACACAGTGAGACTGACACACCCTTTCTGGACCAGGTCTCCATTTCTGTCCTTGCTGCTGAGGCATTCTGGGTGCTCAGGTTGCCATCTTCACCTCTCACAGGCTGAGGTGCTGGGAGGGAATGGAAACGAAGATGGCCTGCACTGTTCTGGGAAATGCTTGCGTAGGGAGGCCTTGTCAGGACAATTTGACCTTTGGCTGCTTAGTTGGCCAGGCTCCTTTGTGAATGACAGATAGACTGTTTCTATGGAAACTTTGTTAGCTTGTCTACCCTTGTCTGGCTAAGTCTCCTTCAGGAATGTTCCCTGTGGTCAGAGAAGAATAGAGAAGTTGCAGGAAGTGCTGAGCTGGCTGCCACTCAGAGGACGCCCCATTCTACAAGGGCCTGGGAGGAAGTGCAGTTCAAGGGCATTAATGGACAGGCCTTTCAGATCAACCAACAGGGTGCCACGTGCTGGGCCACAAAAAGGAACAGGACATAGATCCATTCTCAAAGAGCTTGAGTCTGCAGACATTGATGTGTAAATAACTACAAAACAGTGTTCCTGGGCAATACTCAGGGTGACAGATGCACAAGAAACTGACTCTTCTACTGTGCTTTAATTTGATTAATGCTATGAATGACAAAATCTACAGATATTATTGAAGACTCAGAAAGAGAAAAAATTAAAATATCATCTGCTACTTTTTTTGCCCACTGTGGATCTGGATCCTGATGCACTTTCTCTGGTAATGACTCTGTGGAGCAGTTACTTTTAGTCTCATTTTGATAGGTAAGAACATACCAAGCAGAGAGGTGGAGCAACTCTCTTCAGGCCATACCAGAAAGTAGTCAAGTCCTGGAGTGCGATGTGGGCTGTCTGATGTCCACCTTCTCCTGTATGACCACTTGGGCTGGTGAGGCTGAATTGTGTTTAGGGCCTCTCTGACTTATTCAGCAAATATGTAACATTTTTTGTCTGTGAAATACCACACCTTTTGCTCTTCAGAGTCTTGTTTTCCAGGAGCAACAGTTGCCTGCTTTTGATGGGAATCATTCAGTACATGCAAGACCCTGCAGAAGGTAGAATATCCTTTGCTCTGTATGGATGGATTGAAGGAATTTGATACTGATAAGTCACAAGGCAGCCAGCCTCACCCCCCCAGTAGGAAAACTTTAACTCTCAATATTTCTCTTGTTGCCTTACCTGCTCCACTTCAGTTCCCCTCGTCCACAAAAGTTATCCCCACCCTCATTCGCTCTGGCATTTCATCTGCTCGGGTTGTTCTGACATGGGCAACTCCTGCCATTCGGCTGTCTGGCCAGTATGCCCCTCCCTGCCGCTCGGGCTATTCTAGCCTGGATGCCCTCTCTGCCGCTTGGGGTTCAGCCTGTTCTGGCCCAGGGACATCTCCTCACCCCACCCCACCCTTGCCAGAAAAAAAGAGCTTAAAGGCCCACGCTTTCCTCAGCTCGAGGCTACCTTGGTCCGCTAGGTAGTCTGCTAATCTGTCCCTCCCCCAATAAAGACTTCTTTCATGTCAGAAGGTCTGGTCTGGTTCTGTGTGGGGTCTCGGTTTCTATCAGATACCACACAGAGGGAATCAGGATGTACCTGGAGGTACACACAGTTGTCCCCATCTTCTCCTTGGGGAACCTCCTTGGAGTCCTGTGACAGAGAGATTCTAGGCATGTAGAGGGATTTAGGGCCTCTGGGATTCATAAGAGGACACTGAGCTGCATTTAAGCCATGATTTGTGAAGAACTATGACATTCTACCAGGAGAATGGGATACCGGGGCATCTGATGGGAGAGTCCAAGAAAGAAAAGCTGAGCAAAGTTAGGTGACAGCTCTTAACTGGACATTGATTTTACCTGAAGTGAATGAGCATGGCTGAGGAGATGGCACTACCAGGAGGGAAGCCCAGCTATGGCCAAGAGTCAACCAGGCTACTTTAAATGCAGCATCTTGATTTCTACCTTAAATAATTTAGCTTGCTAATACATAATATGGATTCATTATTTAATGTATTGAGGATATGACTATAGCGGTACCTCAGTTCATGAACTTAATTCTTTCCAGTGATCTTGGCGGCAAACCAAATTGGTCGTGAAAAAAAAATCAAATCAAATTTAACGGTTAATTTCAATATTGACCTTATGCCTCAAAGTTGTTTAATTAAAACCTCATTCATGTCTACGTGGAGCCCATGAAGATTGTTGGGAAGAATGTATTAGTGTGTGTGTGTGTGTGTGTGTGTGTGTGTGTGTTAGAACTGGATGTGATGCAGTCATTTACCACCAGAGTAATCACCTGACTCCTGTGTGCAAGTGGGGAGATAGTCATGACCCCTGAGACTTAAATCGTTTGTCCTGAGGTTTAAGAGAATGTATGAAGGACAACATTTTAAGTGAAGACTGGATCAATGAGGGTGCAGTGCTGAGCTGGATTGTTGCCTCAAGCAAAGAGAAAAACTTAAAAACACTGATCTTATATTTATTTAAAGGTTTGTTTTAATAATTTCCTCTCTCTAGATTGATTTTACTTTGCAGCAATTCCATTTTTTAATCTTGCATTGAAATAGTTCTCATCTTAGCTACAGATGTTTGTGGCATCTCTTATAATTCTGTCTTACCCATCCCCCTACCCTATCGGGAGGGGTTGGCCTAGGGCCGGCAGCAGCCTGTCCCGGTGAGAGAACCAGACTGTCCAGAGGGCTAGGATGGGTTAGTTCTGTGATAGCACCAGGCAACAGGCAAGTAATTTTACCCACAAGCAGAAAATATTACTGGTGAAAGAAGCCAGGAAGTTAGACAAGCAGAAGTTTGAAAGGGACAGTCTCTCCTGCCTGTGCCAGCACAGACAGGGAGCTAAGGACCAGACAGGGAAAAGCAGCTCCTATGGGCCCCTCTGTTGTTTCCAGGGCAGCAGGTCAGAGAAGTCACAAGCTTTCCTCCAGCTGTTTCAACTGGAAGAGCTACCTGCGCTGAGACTGGGTGCTGGCACACAGAACTGGTTTCTGAGCACCTCTCTTGACCTCCAGTGGAGATTGTTCACCTGCATCACACTTCCCTCTCCTCCTGTGGTCCAGCTGCTCACCAAGATCCTCTAGACCAGTAGACAAAGCAATCTCTTGTCCCTGCCTAGGGCCATAGGGTCTGGTTTGGCCAGCAATAACTTCCTGAACTGGTGGTAGCTATGTGTCTCATGAAACACAGTTGTCTGCTCAACTGAGCCCTCAAGAAGAGAGGTGGCCAAAGACAGATCTTTTGGTTCTTTGCTCAGTTCAGTCCTTACTGGGTGCATTTCCCAGCTTGCTTGTGCCTAGACTCTGAAGCTTCACATGGGGTCTTGTAACCTGGCTCTTCTTTTCAAGCACTTCCATGTGCATGGCCATCTGATCTCCTCTGAGTGGCCCGTTAGGCATTCACAGTCTGGCCACAGCTGAATCTCCCGCTTGGACTTCAGGAATACCTCAAGGTCTTTCAAAAGCCATTCTAAGCACTTGCCTTCCCTTAGTGTCATGCCATTCCCTGGGAACACTGTCCTGTACTTTGTCTTGGTTACTTTTCTCTCATTGCTCAGACAAAATACCCAACACCAACATTAAGGAAGGAAAGGTTTATTTAGCTCACAGTCTGTGGAGGTTTCAGTCTATACTCAGCTGGCCCCAAGGCACATGGCAGAGGGCAACAGTTCATGCCAGTGGGAGAAAACAGCAAAAGCAACAAGAGGACAAAGGGGGTAAGGTCAGTAAGCAGCCTCTTTCCCTACCTTACACTGTATGTAAACTACCCTACCCAGGGTGGGTGTAGCACTCATACCCATAATACCAACATTAGACCATGATATCAATCATAAACTCTAGAAACCTGCCCCATGACTGCACAAGGCTTTGGTGAGATATCCACACACAAACTGTAACACACCTAGACATCCCATAGTCCCTTATCCCAATCTCTGTCTTCTTCCCTCTGATGGGTAAATCCCTCAACTTGTGTTAAGGGTCCCCTCAGCACTTATCACTTCTATGGAGTGAGCCACATTCTTGTGTAGCTGTGGGAACCACCACAGTGCAATCAGATAGGTCAGCCCACCTGGGGTGAGGCTCTGACTCAGCCTGAACAGACATGGATTCCAGTCCTTGCTCTCCAGCGCCTGTGTAGGTTTTGAATAAATTTCAGCCCTACGTTTTGAGTTCCCCCTTTCCATAATGGGAACAGAAGTAGTTCCCTCCTTATATGTAAGATCAGAGGGAAGTTTAAATCAGTTACTCTGTGAAACATCCTTTAATATGGAACACATTGTAAGTATGCAAAAAAACCATCATCAGAATGGCTCTGGTTAGCATTATCAACATTAACTTACTTTCCTGTGTCCCCTTTCCCTGACCATCCACAAAGCCTTCTCTGGCCAGGGAGCTTCCAGCAGTACCTCAAGATGCAGGAAAGAAGTGGGCTACCCATCTCCCTGCTATCATAACCAGGCACAGACAATGTGCTGGGAAGCTAGTGGTCACTGACAGGGAGGTGCCTGACTGCTCTTTGGATCCCCAGCCCACAGGCAAGACCATTTTTCTTTCTTGCTTCCCATCCTCCACCCTGGTGTAGGCTGCCTGGTTAGTGACCAGTGTCATCTCTCTGCTCTTTGCCTCCCAGCCTTTCCTCCTCCTGCCTCCAGATTGCTCAAACTGAGAGTTCGGTGCTGATAAGTCCATACCAAAGGCCGTCACTTGTAGCTGGAGCCTGCCTTGTTTTCCCCAGCCAGCCATCCTGTGCATGCCTACATGTGCCACTTGTGTGCTAGCAGCTCCACAAGTGAAATTTCTTACAATTTCTCAGTTGGAGGTAGATTTTTATAAAGAACCTTTATAAGCAGTGAACCTCAGAGGTGAAATGACCTGTCTCTGATGAAGCCAATGCTGGGTAGAAGAGCTAGAACTACATCCAGGCACCTTGGCTCGGGATCCAGAGCTTTCTGTTCAGACCCAGCAGAGAAACCATCTGACCAAGAGAAGAGTGTCTTCTCGCCAAGTATATAACATTACCAGCACTGCCTTGCTGAAGCTGGGCCATCCCTTACAGTGGTGTGAATTGGCTTTAAGGATGCAAAAATAATGGGGTCAACCAGCTAGGAGTCCTCTAGAGGACACAGTTTAAGAGACAGCATCTTGAGAGCAGGAACTGAACTTGCCAGGAATTATTTTCAGATTTCTTAACTCTAGAATTGTGGGAAATAAAATTTATGTTCTTTATAATGTACCCAGCTGTGGAAATTCTGTGACAACAGCACAAAGAGACTAAGGCTGGCCTCTTTAGGACAAAGCCAGCTCTGACTTCTATGCCTTATGCTCTCCTGGAGGATCTTCTGGGGGCAGGGAAAGCTGGTAGCAGAGAGGATAACTTCCTTGCCAAGTCAGCATCGTGGATTCTTCAAGTTCAAGACCAAAGGGAAAGATCTCCTACTTCTTGGAGGATAAGTGAGGACAAGGGGTGCCACCAGCCATGCAAAAATGTCACCTGTTGTCTCCTGCACAGCACAAGGTGTGCCAGGGCAGTGGAGTACTTTGCTGAGAGATCAGAGGAAATATAGAGATGACTTGCAAGAGAGGTTTAGTAGGATACCCACAGACAAAGATCGGGTTAACTGAGGCTTACTAGCAGAGGTGGTGATGCTGGGCAGGAAGCAGACAGAAGAACTCCGTGTCCAGTGGTGGCTGGCTGGGTGACAGCGCCCCACAGCGTCCTGTTGCACACTCAGTTACCTCAGGGAGAGTTTTGTAGATTGAGCTACCCAGCAGTAACATCATTAGCTCACTTTGTTCTCTTGCATGAAAGGCATTCTAAATAACAGCTGACTTGGCATATGGGCAGGAAAGCAGTGCCTATAGAGAACAGTAGTTTGTCTAGTTTCCAGTGTCATTTAAATAATACTTATCCAGAGAGTGTAGTCCCTGTCTCTTGACAATATCCCCTTGACTTGCTTGGGAAGAGTATTCAGAACATAAAAGTGGCATTTCAGGGACATGGTGCTAAAGGCTGTAGTTTATCTCAGGGCTGATATACCTGCACAGCCAAGCTGTACAGTAGTGGAGCATGCTACCTCTTTTTGCAACAGAGGCTCAGAGATGACAGGGATGACTACAAGGACCTTGCCACTTGTGCACATCCGTGACACAGAGGACACCAACCAGGAAAGGGTGACCTTTGTTTGAAGGCAGTGGTTCGCTACTGAAATTTTATTCCATTTCTTTACAATATGATGGTCATGGGCACCATTCAAGCACTAGTCATTGTTGGTAGCACATGGACGTGACACAGTTCTCCACAGGTCGGTAAGTGCTGTCAAGCTCCTGGGCTGTGTGAGCTTTTCAGCTAGCTCTGTGGGCCACATGCAAGTGTGATATCCTTGGTTTGTCACTCTGTTATCACCCACATGAGCTATAACAGATAGCAGTAGTTAGTACACATAACAAAGGGTGATTCTAGCATGAGAGATGCAAGAGTTAAATAAATATCCATGCCTTAGAGGAAGAATTATTCTAATGGGGCAGAGATGGATGATATAACCCTTAAAACTACTCTCTCTTCCTCTCTTTGTTTTTCTCTCTCTCTCTCTCTCTCTCACCCATACACACACACACACACACACACACACACACACACACACACACACATAGATATTGAAGGAGAGTACAAATAACACAGGACAGGGTAATATACTACAGCACTTATGGAGATTTTGGAAAATTCCTGAGATTACATTTGAGCTGAAAGTTGAATGCTGGAAAGGAGACAGTCAAAAGTGTGTTGGGCGAGAAAGGGGTTTCAAGTCAAAGGAACGGTATATGCAAATGGTCTGCAGTGAGAAGCAGTGTGTTGTGCTTCGCAGATACTGAATGGAGAATCTCGGAGAATAAAGAGAGCTGAGAAGCTAAGATGAGAGGGAGAGAGACAGAGACAGATACAGAAAGAGACAGATAGAGACAGAAACTCAGAGAGAGACAGACACAGAGAAAGAGACGGACACAGAGAAAGACCCATTTAGGAGCACTGACGGACTCGGGTTTTATTCTAAGAGCAATTATTATGTTCCTTGTATATTTTACCCAAAAGTCATATGTCGAACCCCTAACCACCACGGTGATGCCGTGTTAGTTAGCTTTGCATCTCTGAAATGAAATGCTGACAAACAATTTAAAGGAAGAATAATGGATTTTAGCTCAGTGTTTCAGAGATATCAGTCCATGGTCCCCTGGATCCATCACTTTTAGGCCTGTGGCAAGGTAAACCATGACAAAAGACCATGGTAGAGGAAATATGTTCCCTTGATGGCAGCTGAGAGAAAAGTGGAGGGAGGGAGAGAGAGAGTAAGAGGGAGAGAAAGGGGGAGGGAGGGAGAGAGAAGGAGAGAGAGAGAGACAGAGAGAGAGAGAGACAGAGACAGAGACAGAGAGAGACAGAGAGAAGAGAGAGAGAGACCATTTGGGCACCAGGTGCAGTCTCCAAGGTTATTCCCCCATCGTGATCCATTCCCTTCAGCTAATCCCCACCGCATACATTTCCATCATTTCCCATCATGTTATGATTCCAGGAACAGATTAGTCTACTTGATGAAGTCAGAGTCTTTATGATTTAATGATCTTTCAAAACCCCTCCTTGGAACACTGCTGCTTTTTATGTGCTTTCAACACATAATACTTCTTGGCACGTGTTATTTCCAAACAGAAAGAGACTGTATTTTGCACTGGGGGCTTTGAGAAGTTAGGTCATGAGGAACCCTTGCAGATGAGAACAATGTCCCTATAAAGATGTCTCAAGAGGTTGACTTGGCTTTCTCTACTGTGTGAGGTTACAGTGAAAAGAAGGTTCTCACCAAATACCAAATCTGCCTATTTCTTGATCATGAAGAACTATTCTGCCTTCAGAACTATGGAAATAAATTTATTTTGTTTATGAACCACCAGGCAGTTTGTTATAGTATTCCACCAAATTATACAGCCCTAGGAAAGAATACCATCTCTTTTCAATATCTATTCAGTTCTAGGAAAAGAAAGCTGAGCCCTTACATATTGCAGTCTTAGTGGCCTTAGAGGAGGAGGAGGAGGAGTCCAACAAAATCTTCAATAAAAGTCAGTGATGTTGGCAGGAGCCATGTTGGCATTGTCAGGCAAGGCCAGAGATGACAGGTCTCCATAAATTAGTGAAGGGTCATCTGTGTTCATTGCTGCTTCGAGTCAGGTAAGAAGACAGAGAACTGGTCACTGGCTTAGATCTTATCTATGAGTTGATAAGGTCACTTCAGGGCAGTGATGGTTGTGAAACCTAATCAAGTCTATTGTGGACACACTGGAAGTGAGGGCACAGAGAACCCCCTTAAAGGGATTTGCTGGGAAGAAGAGCAGAGAAGGATGTGGATCAGTCTCATTTACCACTAACTATGTATGGTAATAGCTGTACCCATGCAAATGTATATCCAAATATAGACATCTAAATGTAGAATTTAGGAGTTCATTTCCTCTAACTTTTCCATCCTTACTTCTGGCCTCTTCCCTCAGGTGGGACCCTTGTTTCTGTACATTGCTCTCAGAATAAGGGGTTCTTATCTTTTTTCATGAGTTCCCTCTTTTTAGTGCCTTGGTCCATCAAGAAGGGCACAGTGCAGGTGCTGAGGGGTGTAACACTAAGGGCTCTTGCAAGCTGAGCCACCAAGGGGCTTCTGAAAGGCATAGGGAGGCTGATGATGCATCACTTTGCAAAGATATTTTATTATGTAGAGGAAGAGAAGGCAGGAAAAGCTTTTAAGTGGGAACGTAATGTGCTGTGATTCAGTCTGTTTCAGAAAAGCAGTCACTCATTCATTACATGTTGGGGAAATACACTAATGAGTAAACTAGGGGAAGAAACATTAAGAGGCTTTTCTTTTCTCAGTAAGAAATAATTGAGGCAGCAGGAAAGAAAGAGAATAAAAGCATGGTAGCAGCTCTTCTGAAAACAGAAAAGAGCCTGAAGTAGAGGGGAGATTTTGGCCAGAGGAACAAGAGCCTGTGAAAACAGACTCATTAACCCAGGCCTTCTGAAGCCGAGACAACTGCAAGGGCACCTAGGAGTGCGCTGGGCCTGACCACTCCAACAAACAAGCCACCCATCCCTTTAACAGGAAGAAGTCTTGCAGGCTTTGTGCCAACTCCATTAGTCAAGGACTTCTTGCTCTCTTCTTTTGCTGCTGTGACTTTTTGTCCCCAGCCTTCTCAAGCACCTAATAATCGCAGTTCCCCAGTGGAGAGAGTTCTGTAAGAAGATAAATAGCATAATTACCTATGTGTCAATCCACATGACGTTATTGCACTGAGAAAACATTAACTTGAGCTGCTGCTGCTAAGACAAGATTAAAATCTAATCAAGATGTTCAAGAACTACTTGTCCTACCTTCAATTTGTGATATGAATCATGGTTAATATTTCTTTGTTCCTCTCGATTGCTCATTATAACCCATGCCGTTCACTTCAGAAACGCAATCATCCATTATACACTAGCCCCAATTTTAAAGACCGAGTGATATTTCACGTCCATGTGAGTGGAGGGGTTAAGTATCTTTTTATAGTCCCTGTTGAGAAACTTGACCAGGAGTTGTCCTTGGTCCATTCTTTTTTGCAGAGTGAGCAGGGAAAGGTAGAAAAGGAGAATCCCCTGAACATCCTATGCATGCGGAGCTACCAGTCCAGGAAGAGAAGCAGGTTATCTGAAGCAGGGCCAAGTTAGGGGAGGAAACTCAAACGAGAGGGCAAATCGGACTTCAGAATCCTGAGGAGACAGTCTGAGATGGCCCAGTCTGAGCGGTAAGAGCTGTGGACATTCCGAGCCCATGGCCAGCAGCAGGGATGCGGCTGGGACAGGGTCTACAAGGTGAATCCTTTTTTCCCAAAGGTTGACTGAGTTACCATGCTCCCTGATGCCTTAGGTGTTGGAGATTCTGGAATAAATAGGAAATTGACAGTTCCTGTCCTGGAAGAGTTTGTTTTCCACAGAGAACAAAAGCTGGGAATAGGAGATTCCATGCATGTTGAGCAGTAGGTCCTCACTCGGAAGTAATTCTCATGAAGCTCAGCTGTTCTTGATACCCCTTTGAAGACTCTACAGTCCTCTTTGTCAGCTCAGCTTTCAGGTCCTATGTGGACATTACAGATACATGGTCCCCCCCATCACCATCCTTACTGTCTTCAACCCATCCCCACTCATGGACACAGATCATATTAGCAAAAACTCTGTCAGCACCGCTACCTGTGTTGTAAGTGCCTGGCTCTGTACCCTCAGTTATGTCATTTGGAAACAAATAGTGTGCCTACTTGTTTCAGAAACATATTTCCTCAAGTATTAGCTAATGTCTTCTCTGCTGTAAATGCTAAAGGGTACCGAATATTTGTTCCAGGCTTTGTACTGTGTCCATACATGTTCATTCATACATCCTCTGTCTGTGGGTCAATCTATAGAAAGTTTCCACATTTGATATTTCCGTGGAACTCCACCATAACCTCTTCAGTAGAGCAAGGTAGTGAAAATGCATTAAGGGACAGTGCTTAGGAAAACCATTTACTATTGTCATAAATGCACTGAAGCAAGACTCAGAAGAATTTGAAAGATCTGAAACTTTGTATTAAGAGAACAACTTTGTACAAAATTAGAGTCAGTTGAATGACTTGATTATGGATTTGATATAAAACCTGCGTCTCTGTTTTTTGCCTTGACCTTCTGGAAAGGTTAGTGGCAATTCCCTTTTGGTCTGGCTGGTCTAAAAGCTGATTCCCTGTGAACTCGTTCTAGAATTTCCCATGTAAACTTCTGCAGGTTAGAATTCGAATTTTGTGCCAAAATGTTTAGAGAAAATTGAAAACCTGGTTTTAGCTTTTTGGAAGATTAACATTTTGAACATATAAAAATAAAGTTTGAACATGCCAGACAGCCTATTTTAAGTCAGGTCATCTCAAACCGCTTTCATTAAATTCTATCCCTGAAAAAATGCTGTGCCTGATGGGGTAACAACCAAATGGGCACTTCTGGAAAGTTGAAGTTATTTTTCAAAGTCTGGGCTAGTAAACAACAGGGCAAAAACTAGGATTCTTATTCTCCTATATATGGAGGTTTCTCTTCTACAGAGCATGTTGAAAGTCATACAGGGTATTCTGAATATAATTTGATGCCTTGATATGAGTTTAAAAGATTAGCTTCAACAAGCATTCATAGGATAGGGATATATAGAGTAAGGGAGGTGATAGTCTCACTAAAGTGCTGGATTGTTGTCAGATCACACTTAGAAATGAATGCCATTTCTGGTCACTGGAACATCAGAAGGACTTACATTGCTCTGTGTGTGAGGGGTATCAGAGGAAGAAAGGGTCTGGAATTTAAAGCAGTAACCAATGCCTAGGGAAAAATGAACAGAAGAAGGCAGGAGAGTGTGGGGTCATGAAAAGCAAGCTTCAACTGTTCAGCAAGTCATTGCAGGAGAATTAAAATCTTGGTGTGTATGATTCTTATGGGCAAGGGTACAATGTACATTTAAAAATCAATATAAATAATAGATGTCCAACAATTAAGATCGATTAAAATTAGATTAGACTGTTTTATGAGGCAGAGAGCTTTCTGACATAGGGAATGTTTAAGCAGATTCATGAAATCACTGAGCATGGAGCTTGCTAACCTGTTGGAGTGGTATTCAATAATCTCTCCCATATGCACATTGGAACTTCTGTCCTCAGGCAGGAAAGAAGACAGGGTCCCTGGTGGTTCTCTGACTTTCTAGCAAGATCCTCTAGCCCTGTAAGGATCACATCCTCCATGCCCCTGGCACGCTCTGCCTCACCGTGCTCTCATGGTGAAGGTCAGATGTGTTTAAATCTACCTCTTCTTTCTTACATGAACCTCTACTAGAACAGTTGTTCAAGGCAGAGTCTCAGCACCATATTGATTGGTCACTAAATGGGCTGTTGGTGCTGCCTGTCACTCCTACTGTGTTTTCATAGCCTGATCATGGCCCCACACTCTTACATGGAAATTTCAAACCTTTTTGACCTTAAACTTCAAGCACCTTCTTCTCTTCACTCTGAATGGTGACTTTGATTCCTGTTTTTTTTTTTTTTTTTTTTTCTTCTTGAAGGACTTTACTATGCTCTGCACCACGGTACCATACCAGCCTCTTGCATCTCCTTCTGTTGCTTAGAACAAACTCACCTTGCTCCCACCCACAGCCAATCCCTTTATTGATGCTTCAACTCTTACTTCTTTGCAAGAACTAAAGGACATGTTCCAGCTGTTCCCATCTTCCCTTCTGCCACAAATGTCCTCCTCTCTCATTCAGTGCTTCATACCAATGTTCAAGCGAGCTGCAGTGACTCAATATCTAAACCAAACAACTTCTTGTGACTTCGCACCCTCCTCCAGTTACTGCTCAGTTACTTTACTCCATTTTCAGTAATTTTCTCAAATATTATCTATATGCATTGTATCCCAGTCTTTCACCTGCACCAATCAGCCTCATCCCAGTGTAATAGCTCTTGACGATCTCATCCATTTTATCTCAATGTTGTCACTGTAGTGGTCAGTTTTTGATCCTCATTTTATTTGAACCAAATATTACCATTCACTCTCCATCACAATTTTCACTTTACTGAAAGTCTATCTTCCTTTGGATTCTTGGACACCAACCTGCTTCTCGCAGTATTGGTGCTTCTCGCCCCTAAGTCTCTGTCTTTCCTACTCAGTTCTTAGACCCTATCTGCGATTTTTTGGCCTTCAGCCATGTCATGGTCTGCAATATCAAATGCACATAGATGGCTTTCACAGGTTTTCAGTCAAGGAATTTCCCTGCACTGGACATGCTTTTCATGTAATAGCATAGCATCTTCCTGTGGGCGTTTGGTAATATCGGCTTCTAAAATGCATCACACTGCAGCAGCTTTCTGACCCATTCTCATGCTCATGCACACGTGCATGCCCCTTCTACACTCTTGCCCATTATTCTGACCACTTCTTATTCATTCCTATGGATCAAACAGTACCAGGCAACTGCTCACAGGATACCTAGCACTGGGCAGAAGGAAGTTACAGCAACCAGACAGCTGCACACACACTCACAGCAGGCAGAAGCAGGACACAGCAGGCCCTGCAGGGCTCTCTTTGTGCCTGAGAAACAGACAGAGCAAATCTAGGCAGGGGAGCAGGCTGTGCAGTGCACAAAGGACGAGTGGCCATGAGGAGGAGACAATTGATTTCTTTGGATAATTCTTTTTTTTTTTTTTTTTGGTAGACAGTGTCTCACTGTGTACTTTAGGCTGGCCTCAAAATCTGTGTAGCCCAGGCTGGCCTTTAACTCATGTTGATCCTCCTGCCTCAGACTTCCAAGTGCTGAGATTACAGGTCTGTACCAACACCTACAGGCCTGCAGCTTGCGTACTGGGATAATTCTGCAGGTGGACGGTAAGCTGAAGCTCATTATTATACAGACTCCATGTGATGCAGCTGGTCCAGCTGATGGGGAGAGAGTAGGTGGGGAGCCACTTCCTCTGGTTGGGCATATACTTGCTTAAAGCAGGGGACTTAAGGTTAGGTCTTTGGAACCCTGTGGGGTTCCAAGATGTCAACATAACACATGAATGTTTGGTCTCATAATACATCCATTCAGGGCAAATCCATCCCTCTCCCTGCTGAGTGTAAATCTTAGTAATTCTGGGCCTTTGTATTCTCTGTTATTCCATATCTAGCCCATCCACAAGATAGTAACCCTCATGTCAAACCTACGGATTAGACTTTCCCTTTTGTGACTATTTTTACAGTTATAAGTGAAATAATAAAAAACGGCACAGGGTAGGCACCTTGCCTCCCAGTCCTGCAGCTCGTGGACAATAGAACCTGATCTCAGAGTCTGTATTCTTTGCCATGTGGAGGTTACTAAGAAATCCCAGCATTTTTAGCTTTTGCACAGAGTGTAATTTTATTGGCTTAAATCCCTTGAAGTGAACCATGGAATCCGACCACATCTGGCCACATTACCTGTGTTGCTTTCAGCTGGCTTTCAAAGTGTTTCAATCTCCTCCTGTTCATATTGGTGGAATAGGGGTGCCCACTCTAGGATGCTGGGAAGAACCAGTATGACATGTCACACTGGGCAGAGGGGGTCAACTGCAGTTTGTTGGCCATATATATTCCCATCCCAAGTGGTGGGGGAGATTGCATGCCACACAGAAATGTGCAGGGGTCAGCGTGTGCCAGTACAGAAGGCAGTATGTGGTGAGAGGCAGGCTCTGTGGCAGCAAGAAGGCAAGGTGTGCCCTCAGATCCCACAGATCAGAACCAGGGAACCTAGCCCACTGCCAGGGAATTAATCGAGCAGTGCATGGGCCCAGTGATAAGGTGGGATAGTAGCCAGGCACTTATTCAAGACAGCAGAGTCAGGATACCCTCCGCCTCTCACCAGGCATGGAGGCCTTGATTTAGGTAAAACACTACACTGTATCCATCTAGCTGTCACGGTGAAGCTGGAAGAAGGTGAGGTGACAAGTGAACATCCAGTTTAGGTCCCGGGGGACTAGGACCTGTACAGCAGCCTCTCTGCCCCTCAACAGGCCAGAGGTACATTGTGAGACAGAAGCCCACTTGTGGCACTGGCCATCACTTCCAGGATGTCTGTGTGGCTCCTGCCCCTACAGTATCAGTCCTCAACCTTTGCAGTACCAGGGACCTGCTTGTGGAAGAAATTTTTTACACAGACCTCAGGTGCATGGGCTTGGGATGCTTCAAAGGAGAGCACAACATAAATCCTGTGCATGTGCAGTTCACAGTTGGGTTCATGTTTCTGTGATAATCTAATGGCCCTGCTCAGCTAATGGGAGGCAGAGCTCAGGGGGTACATGAGTGAATGGAAATGGCTGTAAATACAGATGAAGCATAGCGGGCTGGTCCCTTGTTCACCGCCCGTTGTGCTGCCTAGTTCCTACCAGGCCACTTTACAAGGGCCCCTGGCCTGGAGCTCAGAATTTTTCCTGGCCATTTAATGCAACCTTAGTCTATGTGATGCTCTGAAGAGATCTCAGAGGCACCATTACGATCCCCAGTCATTTTGAAATCTTTGATGGCTGACCCGGTCAGCTGAGCCATTGAAAAGGACCAGACACCTTCTGAAGACAAAGATTCAAAGCATGGATGGGGAGTTGGTACATGGGCGGGGCACATGGATAGGGATTGAGAAAAACCAGAAGCCTGTAGGAGCTGAGAAAATCATCAAAGACATCAGTCCTTCAACCACAAGGTGTTGAATACTGCCAACAACCTCAGGGAGCTAGGAAACACATCTTCTAATAGTTCATCTTCTCGGTGAAGCTATAGCCCAGGTGATACCTGAGCAGTTTGAACCAAATGTTCTTGATTTCAGCATTGTGGTTCCTTGGGTATAGGTCGCAGAAATACACTGGAATCTTGAGCAAGGTGCTATGTTTGCAATGTCTGCCACAAACTAGATTTGTGGTAATTGGTTATAGTGCAGTGGAAAATGATAGAATTGTTTTAGCTTGTCTGCGTTAGTTGTGCTAAGCTGAGACAGGGTTGATAAGTGAGGTGGGGTGAGCCTACCACATTGTGTCCTTCATTCTGACTGATGAAGCCACTGTGAACCGTGGCCTCCTGTACAGGACTGCACACCGTTGTAATCACTTAAGAATTCAGCTGCTTCCTTCTCCAGCCAAAGAGCACATCTCATGCCTTGAGGGAGACCTGGCCTTTTAACTGACTTTTGTGTCCTCAGGCTTTGCCCACAAATTTGTCGCATGGTGGCCACTAAATGAAAGTGTGTGACATGGTACGTGAAGATGAGTCAGCCATGCCCCATGTGGCAGCAACTGAACTTGGCTAAGGGAACATTGTGGGAGGTCATCTATGAAAAGTAAAGGGTAAAAAGGGGAGAGAAAGCAGAGACAGTGGAGAGGGAATGTTGGTAGGAATGACAGCACGTGAGACAGACGCTAGTAGCAGCCCAGCTCATGTGAACCTTCACCAGGAGCGGGGCACAGGACAGAGAGAGGGGAGAATGGACAACTGAAGTCAGAGATTTGTATTGTGAAAAATCAGCCTATGCCCACCAAGAACATCAGCATCTTTAAAATGTCTCACCTCCTCTCCCCATGACAAGCCTCACATTCTAACCCAAGTGATGAAATCTGTCAGGAGGTAGCAAACAGTCATGAGCAAGCGTGACATTACACGTTCTTTTGCCCAATATACAGTGAGAGCTTGACAAATCATTTTGGTCCAAGAACCTTTGAAAATGTCTTAAAGCTGAAAAGCTGATGAAGGTTGTTTTGATCTAACATTTGTTTATGAGGTACAGCTTAGATCACTTGGGCTGCCAGGGTAAAAAATGCATGTTCTTTGCAAGTAGGGTTGTTACTTCTCAAGACAACAGACTGAAAATTGAACTTGGGCATGTGTTTGGGGGCTGCGCTCCAAGACTCATGGCTCAAGGAGAAAGAATGGGCTTTTTCTTAGTCCTGTTGTGTCTTAGGGATTAGTGCCCATTCTCTCACTGGGTCATGTAGGATCTGGCTTCCAGATGGGGAGATGAAGGAAGGCAACTATTTAACTACCTTGAGGTGTTGGAGGTGACGTGCTATATACACCAGGACTGGAGCTGAGGATTAGGAGTGTCAGATCCTTTCTCTTCTTGCTCTGTCAACCTCTTCCATCACACTTGTACTTCAGTAGAAACGTTTGATGTATGGCCTGTAGTCATAATCTCACACGTTTTCCTTAAATATTTCAGGATAGGCTAAGCATTTTGTTATGGTTTGTGTCTGGATGGCGCCCCAAAACCTCATGCAGTCATGGGGCAGGCCTCTAGAGTTTATGAATGATTCATGGGTGTGAATGCTCTACCGGCCCTTGACCAGGAAGTTTGCATATAATGTAAGAGAAGGAAAGAGGCTGCTTGCTGCCGCTCCTCCCCTGTGCTCTTGTTGCTTGTGCTGTTTTCTGCTGCCCTGAAGAGCTGCTCTCTGCCATGTACCACTCTGCCTTGGAGACAGCCGAGTCTGCACTGAAACCTCCACAAACTGTGAGCTAAATAAACCTTTCCTTCCTTAATGTTGAGCATCAAGTATTTTGTCTCAGCGAGAGAAAAGTAACCAAGACAAAATTTTTTTCCAAGACACATTTTAAAGATGAAAGAATATTTAGAGATTCACAGTGTTTCTTTACTTTATTTTTCCTCTCCTCTCTTTCCTTCTTTACATGCTTCTTCTATCCCTTCCTTTCCCATCCTTTCCTTCCTACACTAAAAGATCATCCACAGTGGATTAACTGATAGACTGGTTTTGAAACACTTGGAGATGGAGAATAAAATTCCTGACCTCAGGGAGCATGCAAGCAGTGGACAAACCTGATTCATAAGTTCACATAGCTATAGTGCAAAGTGGAAGTGCTGGAAGAGAAGAGTATCGAATAATTAATAGGACCACAGATGTGTCACGGTCATGTTGAAGGTTTCACAGGGTGCTGTTGAGACAAAGGACAAGCTCCTGACTTTCCCAGGTTACCAGAGAGGGATGTGGCTTGGCCAATGGCTGTAGTGTCCTTCCAGAGGCTTCCTTTGGCTCCCTCTGGTCACCCTAGTAGATTCAGACAACTGGACTTGGTGTCTTCTGTGGTTATTTAGCAGCCACTGTCCTCCAGGCTGCTTGGATAGGACAGCAACTCAGTTGTTAACTGGAGTGTTCTCTTGCAGGGGGCAATGAATCTTAGCTTATTACTTTAGAGAAAGAATTAGTTTTAGTAAGAGCAATTCCCTAGTTAAAACTCTACCCAGGAATGTCTCCCTGAGATAAGGGGTGCCCAGGCCTAGGAGACCTCTGTGACCCCGCCTAGGCAGGTTCCATCTCCTGGCCCTACGTGAACATTGTAATGCATAGGTTGTAAAATAAGGGAGACAGATGAAACATAATGGGGCAGATATCTATCATGGTTGGAAATGTCACCCGCAGCTGACCTGGGGTCCCACAGGTGGAGAAAAACCATATGGCCACCAGGGACAGCAAATGTAACATTCCAATCTATTGCCATGGTAACAAAACAATGTATATAAGGTGGAAACAAAGACAATCCAGGGCCCTTGTTCTGGTTCCGGGGATGAGCACAAACAATAAAGCTCCCTTTGTTCTAAATAAATTCTTTGATCTCCTGAGGGGTTTATTCCAATTCTGCCACAACATGCTCCTGTTCTCACTACTCCAGAAGCGGCTGCTTCCTCTTTTAAAAGGGAAGAGGGGGTACCAGCATGATTAGGATCAAGGAGGGAGGGATCTGGGCCCAACGTTAACATCCAAAATTTCACCAAACCCTAGTTAGCTGTGATGAACATAATTATCTAAAATTCCCTGACCTCAGCCATTTTTCCCTGAGATGTGACGGCTGTCAATCAGACACCCCACATCTCCCCACTCCCTCAATGAATTGTTTCTCTCACAGCTGAAGCTGTCCTAAAGCCCTGCACCCATTTAGACTAATGACAGGCCTATGCATGGGCCACCCAACAGTCCCAAATTGGGACAATTGCAGGCCTGCACTTGGGCCAGTCACAGGCTTGCCCCTGCTATAGCGATAGCAGTTTCCCACACAGTTCTTGTGCTAGTTTACGAGGGCTTGCTCCAGTGTAACCCTCTGTGCTGCAGTGTAGGTCCTGTTAGAATAAAAATTTGCTTGCATGGGCCTCTAAACCTGCTCCTCATGATTTAATTTTTGGGTGAATCGAGGTCTGAAAGCCTTGTGGATATACTCAGGATTCTGAGTAGTGTGGGCAGAGCAATCATCTCAAAAAGAAAAAAAAAAAAAAAGAAAAAGAAAAAGAATAAATATTAGGGCTTGTTAGCTCTAAAGAATACCAGAAGCCAGCAGCCAATGAAGACAAGCACCAGAGACCAATGCCTGGCATAAGCTGGCTGGCAGTGGGAGAGAGGAGGATGGAATTCTGTCAGCAGTTGGCATTTAACATTATCTGGGGTCTTCTGGTGGTGGCAGGGCTGCTAGCAGAGCAGCATTTTACTCGTTCAGGATTTCTATTTGAATGGAGCTAAAGAACCCTGAGCTGATTGGCAACAGTGGGTGAGTTGCAGAGTTATAGTGGGTAAGTAAATCTTTCCAAGAGGCTAAAACACACAAAAGGTGCTACCTAGGTGGAAAGGTGTGTTCAGAAGAAAAGATCTATCACTCACAAACTCAGAAGTGTGTGGGGGGCGTGCAGCTAATATAGCAGCTGGGGGACCATGATTGGTTGAAGTGCAGACCTGCAATTGGTCCAAAGTGAGGCCTGCCAATTGGTCCAAGCTCAGGCCTATGATTAATGTAAGTGGGTACAAGGCCCCAGGACAGCCTCATCCTGTCTGACAGCCAACATCATGTATTGATTTTCAACATTTACTAAATGGTAAGTAATTGGCACTAGTACTTGTCAGGCGTGTTGTGAGTGTGAGGTGTAGAGGACAGTGGTGCCCCCGAGGGATGCTAGCTCCTATGCCTCATGGAACTTATCTTGTAGTCAAGAAGAAAGGCTATGTTAGCACAGGATGTTCCAGAAGTAGGTGCCAGTGTGAACTTTATTGAGCAACAGAGGTGAGAATCTGGAGAGGGAGAAAAGTTTAGGCACAGCTTCACATACTGCTATGTTATGCACAAGCCAAGGCCAGCTGGCAGCAGAGTCCTGGTCTTTGGGGTCTTTCTGCCCTGGCCTGCAGGCTGTGCTCAGTTATGACAGACAATGGTCTGCGGGAAGCATGACCTTTTTGGCAAACCCAGTGATTGATATCAGAGAACAGGATGTGGGCATTCAGCCTCCTAGCTGTCCTTCCCTGTGGACAAGAGGGAGGAGAAATTCTCATGGCCACCACAGGAATATTACCAAGAAGCCACCCCAAACATATAGGAATACATCAGCATTAAATACTAAGAACTGTTTCTTACTTTTCTCTTTGCTGAGACAAAATACTGAATGCACAGTTAAAGGAAGAAAGTTTTATTTGGTAGAGGTTTCAGTCTATATTTGGGTGGCTCCAAGGCAAAGTGGCATGGCAGACAAGCATCACAGACGAGAAAGAGTTCATGGTAGGAAGAAAGTAGCAAAGCAAGAAAGGGACAATCACAGCTCTTTCTATCCCTTATATCTTACCCAGACTACTTAGGGTGGGTAGCACTCACACGCTTAATACCAGTGCCTGTGATCCTAACACTGCACCATGAATCAATTCCCACATCATATACTTCAGATACAGCCTTCTCTGGAAAACATCCACATATGATTGCATGGACCTTTGGGGAACATCTAGATATAAGCCACTTGAAAGAGAATATGTTGTGAAAATGTTCACTGTAATGCTCGCTGCTAAGTGACCCATCAGAAGGACTAAAGGGACTCTTGGAAAAGTGGTGATAGGTTTAGGCGAGAAGAATGAGACAAAGAAACAGAGATGAGTTGAAGGAGGAGAATTGTAGCAGACAGAGTGGTGCAGATAGACCTATAGGAGCAGTTGTCCCATTGATGGGACTTAAAAGATGCCTGCTAGGGCCGGAGGCAGCCAGGAGCGAGAGAGAGAGGAGGGGATAATTCAGGCAGAGCTGCCTTGCAGTATCTGAGACTAAGAAGTGGTTCTTAGCTTTTTTTTTCTAAAGCAGTGAGAAGGATGTATGCCTGATCAAATGTGCATTTCACACAGACATTACCCTGCCCTTGGAATGGATTACAGAGAGATCAAGACAGAAGCAGGAGAGCAGCTAGGGCCTCTTTCAAAAACCCAAGCTCAACAAGGAAAGCAAATTGAAACTTCATGGATGAGTATGAGGCAGCTGGTAAACAGAAAACAGATGAAATATTTCAAAGGTAAAAGCTCTGGACTCTAGCAGGTCAGAATTCTCAGAACTGGGGGAGTGGGAAAGCCACAAAAACACCAAAAAGATCTCAGGACATGCTAACCAAGATCTTATTTACTGAAAACTAATATCCTATGTCTATTTCCGACATTTAGAGTGGACTGATTCTGGTCGTGTGGCTTATTCCCAGGAAAGTGGGGTTGATGGGTATTTTCACCTTACTCATCCTCTGAACTGGTCTGTACCATCTGTACAAGTCATAAATCTGATCCATAGCATAAAGGTTTCAGGAGACAAGCTCAAACACGGTTCCACCACAGCCAGCATGTGGTTGGGAAACCTAAAACATGCCCCACTCCTTTCAGGGGTATGGATTTCATGGATGGGAGACAGGTAACAGGAACAGTGGCACTGGGCCACCAGCACAGCTGCTTTCCACTTCCTAGTACGTTCCCTGCTGGCTCAGGGTCCTGAGCAGTCCACTATATCCCTCCACATACTTGAATTTTGTGAGCAAGTATAACAGTGCTAACATCAGAGGCAGAGTGTAGATTATGTAAGATTATTTAGTGACACTAGTTCACATTTAGTATGTTATTTTCCGTGTGTGTGTGTGTGTGTGTGTGTGCGCGCGCGTGTGTGTGCATGCACGCATGTGTGGGTGTGTACCCTTCTGCAGTGTTTTATAGTTTTACTTATTATTAAACTTTTTATACATTTTTTGTGAAATTGATTTTAACCTGTTTTATTATTTTGTTGTCACTGTAAGTGGGAATTTTATTCATTACATTTCCAAGTTATTAATTTCAGGAATGAACTTCTCATTGAATTATCTTATTATTAGCTATGCTTTTTGTTGATTATTTTAGAATTATCAGTTTTATAATCAACTCACTTATCCTTAGTAAGTTTTACTAGTACTCTTCTAAATATGCCTGTTTACTTTTCATCTCTAATTTCTATTATCTGTTAGATGATATATCACCTATGTAATCTACTATGTTTAAGAATTACACATTTTATTATATGCTATCAAATGTACATGAGAAATTTTGTCAAAAGCTTGTCACCATGCATAGAAAAGACCATGTCAATTTTACCCTTGGTTTTAGAAATAAGAAAATAATGTCACTAAATATTAAACTATCGTTATGTTACAGAATAAGCTGTTTCAGTTCATAATGCACTGTTATTACTTTTCTCAGTCATATGACTGTTAATTGTAATTATTAACTTGACTAAGTGAAGAAACAAGGAGCGTATTTGCAAATCAAACTTATCAATGTGTTCATGGGGGTCCTGGATGTGTGATGGTGGGGTCTCTATTTGGTCCCTGGCCTCCTCCTCTTTGGCACTGTTACCCTGCCATGTTTTCTGGCCACCAAGAACCTGTTCTTGCCTAGGAGCCGGCTCCCCCTGCAACTGTGAACCAAATAAAACCTTTAATTTGGTGTGGGAGAGTTTGTCCCAGCATTGGGAAATCTGACAAGCATAAGGCACTCCTGAATTCTATTACCTAATATTTCACTTTGGATTTTGAATTTGTACTTCTAAAAAACTCATGCAATGTTTTTCTTTTAAAATATAGTTTTGCCAAATTTTAGTATCAATGTTATACTCCATTAAAATAATTTAATGTTTTGCTTTTTAATATTCTCCAAAAGGGTATTAAAATTAAGTGATTATTTCCTCTTTTAGGACAATGGGTTTGTTTTAATTTACTGTTTACTAATCATATTTATCTAGGAATTTCAAATTTTCATAAAAGTAAAAAGATCATTCTTGTGTTTGTTTTCAGTATCTTCTATTTCCCATGGCTGTGTTACTCCTGGGATTTAAAAAAATTTTAAGGCCAGGGACAGAGCTCAGTGGCACAGCACCTACCTGGCAAGCTCAAGGTCATGAGTTTGATTCCTGGTACTGAAAAACAAACACAAAAACAAAAAACTATCATGTAAAAAAATTATTATTTTTAATTTCTCTTGGCTGGCATTAGAATTCTTAGTGGCTTTCTATGCAATTAAGCTTGGATTATCTTGAATGTATTTATTTTATCAATTTTCTACAACTTTAAATCATAATTTTTTAAAACTGACACAATAATTTAAGGGTGTGTGTGATCATCCAGTCTAATCACAAAAATTAAGTTCAAAATTTTCAAGATAATTTTTTCCTAGAACTTTTGCTGTTTTGCTGTTTATTTCTCCTCTGATCTAAGAATCATCCATTACCATTTTGAGGTAGAACATTTCTTAAAAATGATGTTGTTACTTCCGGGAAGATGCTGACCAGGTAAGCAGCAGAGAAAGATCCTCTTGGAGGCTTGTCACCCAAACACGGGATTATACCAATATCAAAAGGACAAGAGGAGAGAAGTGGATCCCCTGGCCCCAGGAAGGCATAGAAATAGAGATGAGGCCATCAGAAAGAGCAAATCACACCCCTCCCGGAGAAATGGCTCAGGCTGCTGCAATGGCTCAATTGGATCCACGCTGCTTGCATGTATGAACCTTTTATGGACCCATAGAGACAAACTACAAAAGAAGTGGCAGTCCTGGAGTCCTAGAGGCAACAGTATACTACTCTACACGGAAGACCCAAGAAAATCCTCCAATTCTCTCCTAGAACTAATAACTAAACTTAGTATACACCCTGGACTACCTCAGTGAGCATGGATGGGGGAGACCTCACATCACTTGTGCCCATCATTGTAAGTGAGCCCAATGCCCAGCTGCAAGGAGCAGAGAGCAGCGACACTAGAAATGGAGAGGTGGGAGGAGGTGAAGTCCTGGAACTAGGATGTAGACCCGGTATTCTAGCTGGTTGGGGATAGCCTTCAATGAATCATAGCAGGGCTGCAGGGAGACACTAGTGGCCAAGGAAGGGACTCTGGGGGCACTGACAGGGAGCTCAGCAGCCTCAGGGGAGAGGGGAGCTCTGTCCAGGCTACATGAAAAGCCTGAAGACCTGGACCAAGTCTCCAGGAAAGCAGCAATGGGGAGGAGCCTGGTGGTCCACAAGGGTGACCCCGTGGACCTGACTGGGCCTCCAGGAGCGCCTTGGGCTGGGCTCCTGGGAGTGCCTCGACAGGGCGGAGCCTGGTGATCCGCAACGGTGACGCTGTGGACTTGACCAGGCCCGTGGGAGCACCTCAATGGGGTGGAACCTGGGGGTCCTCAGGGGTGACCCCAAGGTCCCAACTGGGCCTCCTGGTGCACTGCATCAAGGTGCAGCCTGGTGGTTCATGGGGTAACCCGGCTGTCTTGACCAGAGCCCCAAAGGCCTTGAGGGCTTGTCAATGGGAGCTTAACCATAGTGAAACTGGTTCCCTGCCAATCTACCATCTTTGAAGATGGGTACTTTGCCACCTCCTTGCATAGTAATCTGTGTGCACATATGTTTGTTACAGCATAATTAGAAACAGTCATGTCTCAGCCATGTAAGAGCCCGAGGGAGTAAGTAAACCAAAATAAATAAATAAATACATGCAGTTACTATCAGAGGGAAGATGACTGACTGGGTGGAAGAACAACAGAGATGAGGGTGGAGAAAACTGATTAATCAAACGAGCCATCATCTGTATAACCGAGCAGCAAATGTGAGGATAACGTTATGTAATACAGCATCCAGTGCTAATTCTATGCTCTCTTCTCTGTAACTTTGTATTTCCTTTATTGGTTTAGTGTTGACAAATGCAAAGATAACATTATGTAATACAGCATTCAGTGCTAATTCTCTCCTGTCTCCTCTATAGTATTGTACTTCCTTTATTGTTTTTGTGTTATTCTGGTTTATATTTCTCCATTTTTTTGTCTTTAAAATAAAGATTTAAAAAAATGATGTTGCTATTAATCCAAAGACTTGTGGCTTTTTTATGAGAACATGTTTTTTCTACTATTTCTACAATGGAGGTTGTTATGGCTTGTATCTAAATGTCCTCCAAGCCTCATGTACTTATATGTTGGGCTTTTTCAGAGGTGGTTATACCTAGGGCATGTGGTTCTACAATTAAGGATGTGTGGTGCTAAATTATTCCACAAAAGGGGTTTTCATCATTCTAAGTGTGGCTGAATGAATTTACTGAAGGAAGTAGCTCTACCTGGGTGTGGGTGGCACCACCAAAAGGTTTGTGGTATGGACGGAACAAAAGGGAAGGTAGGCTTGCTGCTTGCTGCTCATTGCTCTACTGTGTTCTGCTTGCGCCTCATGGACTGTTTCTCCTCTGAGGCCCCTCTGCCATGCTGCCCTGCCTTGGAGCCAGCTGGCTATGGTCTGAGACCTCTACCACTATGAGCGGAAATAAGCCTTTCTTCCTTTCACTTATGGTTGTTGGGTATTTTGTCTCACTTACCAAAAATGTTACTAAGATGGGGGGCATATTTAATATTTATTTTTATTTTTGCTAGACAGAAAATCTTTCTGACTACTTTGTGAATATCTGAAAAGAAATTATGTCATTGTTTCAATCTGTGGAGGGAAAAGTGGGAAGATTTAGAACAACATGCCTGCCTCAGTTGCTCTAAGGAGTCTCCTTGTGATTTAAAAGCAATCATAATTTATCTTTATCCACAAAATGAATTCATGAGAACAACATTCAGCAACACACCAGTGAAAAAGAGGTATATCGTATTTTCCAGCCAAGCATCCCTCTTCCAGAAGAAAGCTACACCTTCCTACCAGCATGGTTCCAGAATGACCCCACATACAAATAGTCATTCAGGATATTTTACACTGGGTCCAGCACTTAGAGTTCTCACTGAATATGTCCTAGAAACTGTAGATGGCTGCACAATGAGGACCATCTACTCCTTTATTCTAGACAACAATCCTCCATAATGTAGCCTCACATATTTTGAGGTGCTGGGTCTATATTTTTGTTCTACGTATTGTGTAGGCCAATGGTGGTGAACGCATGGCACATGAGCCATAGCAGGCTATTTGTATCACTGAAAGTTCTAAAAAGATTGCTAACACTGGTCTAAGTCTTACCAACCAGTCTTCCTTGAACTTTTCCCCTCTACCCAGCTTTTATGGCTAGCTGGAGGTGCTCACAAGAAGTATTATTTCTCCTCTGACCAACAAAAGCTACAGCTCCTTTCTCCCCCAGCCTTCTTCCAGTGACCTCATGCTTTAGGAAATGTAGCGTTCTGATGTTCACTGGAATAGCAGAATTCCATTTGTAATTTGAGGTAGGTGGAGAAAGCTAGGAAAAGGAGTAGAGTCTGGGAAAGGATTGTGAACAATTTCCTTTTTTCCTTTTCCTTTTCCCAGTTTTTCCTTTTATTCAGGAGAGATTCATGAGCATCTCAAACACCTCAGACAGAGTCTAGGCACTGAAGACGTAATAGTTAATTCCACTGACCAATCTTTCAGTGATACAGAGGAGGATACAGAGGGACAGAAACATACTTTCAGAAATGAAATTCCCTGGAGAAAAATTGGAATTAGTAAAATGCATGAAAGCCTATAGTCTTAGTGAAATTAATGGAGGAAAGAGATTGGAACAACTGACCAGAATAACATGAGTCTGGAAATCTAGAGCTGGAATAGTCACTAGAAAGGAAGTCTGGGGACAAAAGGGAAGAATATAGTGTGCTCCAAGGGCAGAATACAGCTGGAAGAGAGCAGGGATTTCAGCACAGCTGAACATCCAAGGCCCTGAGGCCCAGGGTGAAGATCTGAGTGTTTTGCAAATACCATGTTTTCTACTGGGAAGTTTTGAATGAGAAAGCCCATAATCTGATGTAAGTTGCCAATAGTTCCTTCAGGTCTTCTGAAGCAGACAGACTGGTGCAGCAGTGTAGAAGTCAGACGGACTGAAAGCCTTTGCAGCAGCTAAATAGGAGGTGATGGTACCCGAACCCAGGTCAGCAGGTGGAGGTGTTGAAGGGTGGTCAGTTGTGGCCATAAGCAAGGGTAAGTGCATCTGCTGTGGGTGTGGCACCTACTCTGCGGCAGCTTCTTTGCATGGTCAATTGTGTCAAACAATATTTAAGGTGTATGTTAGTAGGATAAGTAACTTTTGTCATATTCTAAGAGCAGGAATGAACCATAAGAGTTTTTAAACAGTAAAAAATTTGCATTTCACAGTTCAGGAGGCATGGTCTTGTCAGTTAAGCCAAATCCACTGGTTTAATAAGAACCCCATTCATTTCCTTCTGTGTAGTTCCTCCAAATCTTCAGGCCAAGGGTATTGGTTTAACTGCCATCTGAATCGTGTGGATTTTATCTCTCTACAGGATGTGGAGGGAAGATATCTCCAAAGCCAGCTGCTTGCGGTGCTTCCACCATGGTCCCCCGGCATCATTAGGTACCTTCTGCCGTACTGGTGCCCAAATCTGCTCTCCTGTTGTGAACAAGAAGCAAAAAGCAGAGCCTGGAATGCAGTTGCTGTCTTGGCCTAAATGATTTGTTTTATAATGACATCTTCAGCTGCAAATGATTCTGCATACAAAAACGCAGGAAGAGGCCCGCTTTTCAAAGTAATATACTTTAGCGACTTTTTTTCTTGAAATTCTTGGAGGCACAAGAGCTATAAATATTGAAAGTGTAAGAAATTAAGGTACCTGGAGGAGTAAGGATGGCGCTCTGTCTCGGATTTGCCCGCTTCCTTTAGTTTGAATGCAAACCAGAAAACCACGCCGGGATATAAGGAAAGCAGCCCTTCAAGGCAATGGCAGGTTCAGCCTCAGAAGGGATACAGCGAAGGAGAGGGGAGGGGACAGAGGAGGGAGGTAGTGGAGCGTGGAGGTCGTTGTCTTCCAGCCCCAGGTGGCTGGCAAGTAGAAATGCCAGGCTCCCCACCACTTTTTAGAGATCTGATGATTTCACGTGTATTCGAATAAGTTTTTCTCAAAAGCTTTCCAAAATATTCTGTATGTCAGACAAAGCACGTGGCCCATGAGTACTAGTTTTTGTCCTTAGATTTTAGCCTGGTGTTCCTTCTGTCAAGGTTCATGTGATGGAACCCAAGAGGTGAGAGGCCTGGCTCAGCTCTCATGGTGAAGTTTGGTAAAGAGATCACAGAGCCAGGGTTCCCAGTACTCTGCCCAGAACTTCCCCATTCCATCAAATTGTTTCTTAAAATATGCTGCTACCTCCCCAGGAGGTGGAGACCATGTTCAGTGCTGAGTGACAGCACTTAGCCTGTGCCTGGAGCAGAGCAAGAAACTGCTGGCCATAAAACCAGCTTTGTATTTATTTATTCTGATTGCTGGGAACATAGAGCTGGGAACTTGGCCGTAACTTCTCAGAGAACAATTTTCCAGTAATTGAACCTTGTTACTTATCCCAGCCAGAGGCAACTAGTAGAGAATAGAAATGATGTTGGTGGTGATGATGGCACAGCAACAACAATTGTGTCTACAGGGAGAGAGCTAACATCCTCCCAAAGCTTTTCAGGCATCGGGCACCACATCGAGCACCATACAATAGTTCACCGACTCTCCATAATGCAGTGTAGAAGTGACTTTATGGAGGGTGGGTCTGAGTCTCAGGAAATTTAAAAGTACTTGCTCAAAGCCAAAAAGGCACTACACATAGATTTATTTAAAATAGGATTATACATTATAGCTATTTGCCATTTATCATTTAAAATGGTATGAACATATTCTGGCCCGTGTGGATGGCCACCTCATGATAAACTTCACCTATCATTTTCTGGGAATGTGTTTATATTTCTACTTATGTTTCCATTGGAACATAAATCAGAACATGTGGCTTTTGAGACAGGATGTTTCCCTGTAGGGTAAACTGGAAAACAGAAGATGTTTACTGAGGGACCTGTGAGTCTTGAGATTTCAGAAATACTGTCCAGATTTTGCTCTTTCTTTTTTTAAAAAAATTCCAAAATAAAAATTGCATATGTTTACTGTGTAAAACATGATGTTTTTACATAGACATGCAACTTATCTCACATATAATCTTTTCTTTGGTGGGGAGATTGTTTAAAACATATTCCCCTAGCAAATTTCAAGTGTACAATATAGTTACCATGTTATTTAACAGGTCTACTGGCTTTTTTCTACTAGCTAACTGAAATGTTATATCCTGTGACCAATGTCTTTCCATTCTTTTCCTATGCCCATGCTCTGATAAACCCCATTTTACTCACTTCTTCTTTGTGAAATGATTTTTAGGACCTATGTATAGTTGAGATAAGATGGTATTTGTCCTTGTGTGCCCAGCTTATTTCACTTAATATAATGTATTGTAGGTCATCTGTGTTGTAGTTGGTGATAGGGTCTCATTCTTTTATAAGGCTGGATAACATTCCATAGTGTGTAGGCACCATATTGCCTTTATCCAATCACCCACCTGCAGACTTTTAGGTTGATTCTGTATCTTGGCTTCTGTGAGTAGTGCTGCAATGAACATAGGGTGTGGATGACTCTCCAACATGCTGATTTCAATTCCTTTGGCTAAATACCCAGCAGTGGGGTTGTTGAATCATATGGTACTTACATTTTTGAGGAATGACCATATCTTTCCCATGAAATCCATGATAACTTACATTTCCATAAATAGCAAATAATGATTTCTGCTCTCTGTCTCCTCATCAAAACTCATCACTTCCTGTATTTTTGTAACAGACATCCTGGTGGGTGTGAGGTAATATCTCCTTGTGGTTTTGATCTATGTTTTTGTGATTATTAATAGTGTGGGTTTTTCATATACCCTTTAGCTCTTTATATATTTTCTGTTCTACAAGTATTTTTTCAGGTGTTTTGCCCATTTTGTAAATGTGTATAGTGCTGGAAATTTAACCTAGGTCCTTCAACATGCTAGACCATTCCTTTACCATCGAGGATACTCCCAGGCATACTGTTTGATTGCTTTTTCTTTGCCCGTCTTTAAATTGTGTTACTTGAGGTCTTTTTACTGGGTTGCTTTGAGTTCCTGATATAGTTTGGATATTAATCCCTTGTTATATATATGGGTACAAATACTTTCTCCTATTCAGTAGGTTGTGTCTTCACTCTTGATGTTTTCCTTTGCTACACAGAAGCTTTTATGCTTGATGCAGTCTCATCTGTCTACTTGTGTTTTTGCTGCCTATGCTTTGGGGGATCTATCCAGAAATTGTTTGTGAAGACCAGAAGCATACTACCTGTACTTTCTTGTATATACGTTCTGACCCTTATGTATATGTCTTTAATCTGTTTTGAGTTGATTTTGATATATAGGATGAGAGATGAGTTTCATTCCTTTGTTTGTGAATATCCAGTTTTCCAACAGCATTTATTGAAGCAGCCATCCCATCTTCGTTGTGTATTCTTGGTTCCTTTGTCAAAGATTAGCTGCCTGTAAATGCATGGATTAACTTCTGGCATATCTAGTCTGTTGTATTGGTCCATATGTCTACTCTGTGCTATAACCACGTTGTTTTGATTACTGTAGTTTTAGAGTAGACTTTAATGCCTGGTAGTGTGAAACCTTTTGTTTTCTTTGCTCAAGACTATGTTGGGTATTATGATGCATTTTTGATTCCACATTAATTTTAGTTATATTTTATCTATTTATGTGAAAATGCATTGTGAAATTTATGTTGCTAAATTGCATTGAATCTGCACATCTCTTTAGGTAGTATGGATATTTTAAGAATATTAATTATTCCAACCTATATGTACAAGATATTTTTACATTTATACTAAAGTTGCAGCACACAGAATCAACATACAAAAATCAGTCACTTTTCTATGTATTAATAAACTATGTGAAAATAAAAAGAATAGACAAATCCCATTTATAATAACATAAGGATATATAGGAATATTTGACCAGAGGGCTTTTACTCTCCTGCAGTCTGAATCATATTACTCTGGGAACCCTCTAGAAAGGCCTCTGAAATATGTGAGTCCTCTGAACACACCTACAGGTCTAGCAGGTTCTTGTGTGGTAGGGGCATAGTTTCTTTACGCTCCTGATAAATTGTAGGAACTTATTCCCTGCAAACTTGACAAACTGAAATCACATATCGGGGACACCAAATTTGACTATCAAAATAGAGTTATATGCCTGGTAGATGCAAAGTAAGGGTTCAGGAAAATGGGCTTCTAACCTTGAGTCTGTCCTTAAATAAGTAAATTTGTTTCTCAGACCCTATTTGTTTCTATCCTTTGTAAATAAGTCACGAACCTCACAGGACTGTGTGACCATGAATTACATGCAACTCCATCTTAAATGTCCAGCATCAAGCCTGACATATTGTGCTCAGTGAATGTAGATTGACTCTCAAATTGGATAAGTACATTAGGCACTAGTCAGGGAGCTATTATGTGGCTTAATGAAGGGAACATCTTGAAATAGGATTTTAAAAACCAGTCATTGTTAAGCTTTTCCACAGATCCATAGTTTGTAATTGCTAATAACTCTGGCCTGGCATCCCATAGAGCCACAGCCCTGCTAAGGTAGAAAGAAGTACTATTAATTAAGAAAGATTGCCTCTGGGGCCTTAATGCATTTATTTGTTTGTAAAGTCTTCGGGATGCCTAGCAACTACTGAAGTTTCAATCCCTTTTAATTTTTCCCTAGTGTTACACATTCAGTAAACCATGTTCCATGCTGCTTGAGGAAAAAAAAGTGTTTATTGGCACATGATGTGGTTATCACTGCTTCTCAATATTGCATCCATTAGGGAAGCAAATTCTGCCATAGAGACCGCTATTGATTAGCAAGTTTCACTCTGAAAGTCTGTTATAGCTCTGACACCCATCCTCCTCATGCATGGATTAATTCTTCTGTTTCATAAAGTGATTTTGTATGGTGTGTGTGTGTGTGTGTGTGTGTGTGTGTGTGTGTGTGTGTATTGGGAGAATTAATGGTCACACACATCAGGTGTAAACACAGTGGAAAGAATCCCTCCATTCTAAACCTTTCTCTACCTCACTCAAGCCATTCTGTGGCTCCAAGGAGGGTGGTGGTGGATATTCCCAGTAAAACTGAGTCCCAGAGTTAGGAGAGTCCTGGATGGGCACAATTACTGATCCAGGGCCCTGGGGTCAGCGTTCATGCCCTCAGCTTCTGATTCACTAGTGTTTCTATGGCTCAAGGTGGCTCTTGGGATGTGCACATCATTTGGAGAAGCTCAGTGTTAGATTTGACCACAGAAGCTCAGTGTGGGCACAAGGATCAAATATGACCACTGGGTACACTCCTCTAGCCTGGGATCATGTCTCAGTCATCTTTGTGTAGCACATATATTGAATGGAGCATCCTTGAAGCTTTCAAGGTGGAATTCTCTTGGAATTCTAAATTCCACACCATGGGGAAGTGCAAAAATCTCCTCCAGTGTGATATTATACATGAAGGGTGTTGATTTCCTCCTCCTGGTGTGAACCTTGAGATATAGTTCAGTTTTGATTCTCCACAATGTGGATTTAAATGTAGCCCCAATCCCTTAATCTGCCTTCATAGAAAAAATAAAATTACTTGGAATTCAACACATTAAACTTTTACAGTGGAATTGGTAAATGGAGCAGCAAAGTTTTATGATGACAGAATCTTATGTTGCTTGGTGTATCAACAGCATTTGGTGTATATTTGAGTTCTAAAACACTGTCTTTAAGCATTTTTCCTCCGAAATCCCTTCACATTTCAATTTGTTTGTTAAAATATTTTGGGGTCCTTAAGACTAAAACATGAAGAGTTAAATATATAATAAATAAAAAGTATGCAGGATTCCTCTTTTCAAAATGTTTACAATGAACCATAAGGGATTATAAAAAACATAGGGATGTTGTAAATTTTTAATCCTCCAGTTTGGATAAAGTTTGCTTTTCAAGCACTCATAGGGTCAAACCTGGATCTCTACTCCTACAGTGTTGAAAGGCCATAGAACCTGCAGTAGTAGGGCTTAATGAAAGTGATCAGGTCATGACTTGACCTCAGGAAGGGACCTAATGAGGATCTCTCAGAATAGGTTAGATTTCACAAAAGTGGATTAGATTCACAAGAGTTTTTTTATTACAAAGCAAGCAGAGATCTTGGCTCCTCCTTGGCCTCTGGCTTCCTATATAGCCATGTAATTTCTCTATTTACACACTTCTTCCGTGGGATACTGGATGAGGTCCTCATTTGAAGCCAGTGCATTTGGTACCACATGTCATGTTCTCGGGCCTGCAGAACTGTGAGCTTAGTAAAGCACTTTTTCTTTATAAAGTACTTTATAAAGTACTCAGACTCTGTCATTTTGTTAAAGTGGAAATAGACTAAGACAGTTAATTAGCATGAAAGAAAATTCCAAGAGTGAGTAGGAATGTTCACAAAGCAAGTTACAAGGTCAGCCCTTGTTGAAGAGTAAGGAAGTTGTTTCCATCTCTTGCTGGGAGGTGCTGTCTGAATTTTATGATTAGTTTGCAGAGGGAAGACAGGTGCAGGGTGGGAAAGTAGGAACCTTGAGTCAGATGTGGAATAGAGGTATGAAAATATGCAGGTGAGTCTTGATATGGGTATGGTGAAAATACTGTGCATGTCTAAATTTTTAACAATTAGTAGAATGAAAGGCATATTGTCATCAATGCCCCTCAAGATATTTACCCTAACTTTGCATACAATTACCCCACTGTCTTGCCATTTTCTGAAACAGTTCTGGAATTCCTCTTTCATTCGTACTTTAGCTGTGTGGGCATGGCTGCCTTGATATCCTGAATCTATTAAAAAGGTTCATCTCTCATGGCTATTTTGATTTTGAGGAAGAGGCAGAAGTCACACAGTGGCAGATCTGATGAGTATAGTGGATGAGGATGTACAGTTATACTTTCATTTGACAGAAATGGCTGTAAATGTTTTAAATTCACTCAAGACATCAAAGCAACCACTAAAAGGCACTTACAAAAGATAACTTCCAGAACTGCTTTACAAAGTGGTAAGAATGATGGAATAAGTACATGCAATGTGAAGAAAGTACTTTGAGGAGAATGACAGTGTGTCTTTCACTGCAACAATTTATTTTTCTTTAAACATGTATAGTATTTCACCATCATACCTGATAGTTTAGGCAAGATAGGTAGCTGAAAGCAACAGGAAATATCACTGAATCTAACTTAGCTGCTCACAGAAATGGCTCCCAATGGGAAAGGAGCTTTAATTGGAGAAAGAAAAACTTCCATGTTTTCAGACTTCTCATTAAAATAGCAACTTAACAACTGCAGTATTTACTATTTTTCAAATAATGATTATGTGACAGGAGGCTGTGTTGGGGCATATTGGTATCTTGTTTCTTTTGAAAGTATCTCCAAGTTTATCTTCTTTCAGTATCTATGGTTGTTGACAACAGGTGGTGGGGGATTACTAAAATAGAATTTTATTCTTTTTCTTATTGTTTTGCTGTTAGTTCTGAGTCATCACAATGTTTTAGTTTAAAATGTCTTTCCTTTTGACCCTTTGTCATGAAATACAACATCCATGATTTTCTTTCTGAAAAGAAGTGAGAGAAAGAGGTTAATTTCCCAGCAGCAGAAGAAATTAATGGAAAAATGGATGAACGTCAAGGGAGAGAATTCTTCTGGTGGGAATAACAACAATAAAAAGAAAATCTCATGTCAAAGACAGACACAGACAAAAATATTGGAGACTCTTTCTTTCCTTCTGTTCTCAAAACGGAATCAACCCAAAGAAGAATGAGGAGTGAGCATGTTCACAATGGAATTCATCATTTTGTTCATTAAAAATTCAAAGTTGATAAAACCCAGCTAGAGTAATGAGTGAAATTCATTCTATATAATACACTGATACTTGAATATTTGATGCATATTGAATCTGGCTGGAACTGATTTTTTTCTATAAATACCAAAATTTAGTTGATTGTCCCTGAGCAATTCATTAAATTTCAAAAGTCAATGAATAATGAATAGCAAATCCATTTGTTCATTAACTTGTAAAATGAAATATATCTCCCTCTGCGCTCTGTCTCAGATTAATTTGGCCCTGGAGCAAGTCAGAAGGCCTATAAACACCCCAGGCAGAATGTGGCCCAGGAGCATCTGTGTCTCAGGAGGTGTGTGACCCCCTCAGTCTTTCTTCCATCCGTGGCACAGGTGGGCTGCCTGGGGCTTTGTACAAGTGGGTTTGCTACAGTGGAGACACCAGGACCATCTTATAACAGAGTTGCAGGCTATGCTTTGTGGAGTCTGGTCACGTTTCCAGAAGTCATTTGCTGTCTTTAAGGCACTCCAGGAGCAGAAATCTCCACATGGGCAGGGAGTAGGAACATCTGCAGCTAACAGAATTTCAATCTGTTCATTCTTTATATATTTTTGGTGGCATTAGATGCTGCCAAAACTTTGACCTTGCTTAATTTCACTTAAAATCCCTCCATTTATGCATCTACTTACCAATGGATCTATCCATCCATTCATTCATTTAATAAAAAGGAATGCTTTAAATATCTGTGGAGTAGCTGCACGTGTGGACACCATTCTTGGTACTGTGGGCAGAGCTATCAATAAAGTAGGTAAAGCTTTTGCTTCAAGGGCAAATAACAAAGAAATGGTCCAGGCCCAAGAACACAAACAGAGCCCTGGAGGGGAAGGTAGATTTGCACACCAACTTCAGGGCATTTTATGGAAGAGCAAGAAGCCCAAGCTGCAGGACAATTTTCAAATCCTTTCCTCCCTTCTCCAGCCAAGCTGAAGGAAGATGGGAACAGAGAAGGAGACAGGGAAACAGGAAGGGAGATCAACAGAATTCACTGGTGGAGGCTAAAAGTAAAGAAGAATGAAAGAAAGTACACTGATTAAAAATCTTTTATGATTAAGCACCACCCCCTTCATTGTTACAAACCAGAGAAACCAACAGAAAATTAAATCTCAGAGAGCAAAATTGGTTAATTAAGTGGGACAAGGAGGACAGAATCAATGTGTGAAGGGTATTTGGAGGTAGGGGAAAAAGTGAGGTAGAAAGGAACAGAAAGAGAAGGGGCAGGGAGGGGTAGGGAGTGGACAAGCCAACTGAGACAGACAGAGTTGGGGAGGGGGTTTGCTTCTGACTGCTTCTGAAGAAGCAGTTTCCATGACTTCTACAGCTGTAAGGAGTATATTTTCCCAACATCCTGAAGGCCCCCAGAATCGAGTACCTCCCAGAGAAGCAGCCCATCTGATGCCTTGACTCATATGAACTGAACTATGGACCACCTGCCCCTGAGGACCCTGAAACAGTAAGTAGGTATAAATTCAAGTATCTACGTTCATGCTAAGTTTTATGGTGCACAGAAAGTGCACATCATTCGGTTTCAGCCCTTCCATGGTGATGGGAAAGAGAAGCCCACTTACCAGCACAGGTCAGGAGGGGCCATGAGTCCTGCTCATGTTAAGGGAGGAACCCAGCCTCACTTGACCACATGTGTATTTTATATCTGGAAATAATATACTGCACACAATGGTACAGCTCAGGTATAATGTATGCATTGAACACAGATTGTGTGTACAGCTAATAGACCTAGAATAAGACACTTCGTTTCCCAGATTCTGAGGCTCCTCATCTGTGTTAAACAGAAAGAAAAATAAAAATGACAGTTTTTTCTCTGACCATCATACAAATGTCCTCAAACTTAGTGGTCTGTAGCAATATACACTTACTATCTTACATTTTTGCAAGTTAGAGTTGACATGTGAGTCTCATTGGGCTACACTTTAGGTGTAGGCCAGGAGGCATGTTTTCTAAAAGGTCTGGAGGAAACTCTATTATCCTGCTTTAAAATTTTTTTCTGTGGTTTTGGGAAGCTGTGTGCGTGTCATGGCCCCTTCTAGTATCTTCCAAATCAGCAGCAACGAGTGAAGATTTTGCATCTCTTAGCTATGACCTTGCTTCCATGGAAGTAGCTCTTACTCTAGCTCTCTCTTTCTTGTGACATTAAGCCCACACAAATGACTTCCCTACTTTAATGTTAATCGATTAACAACCTTGATTCAACACACAAACGCTTCTCCCTTTGCCATGTAATGTGATATATTCATAGGTTCATAGGCTAGTGTATGGCCATTGAGGGGGCTTTATTCTATCTATTGCATCTTGCAGGACTGCTAGAAAGTCCAACGAGATACTGAAGGTAGAAATGCCTTGTACGTGGTCTGGCCCATATTAAAGGCCTCATGGACTGTAGCTACCACTGTTTTAAATTTCAAAATCTGATCCTTACAGTCAACTTGGGAAGTAGGCCAAGCAAATGATGCCACCCTTGTTTTACCAAAGAATAAATCAAAGCCTAGGGAGGAGAAGCATCTGGCCCGAGGTTGCCAACTCACCCACAAATGGGAGAGAGAGGCTTCTTCAGATCTGCTTCAATACATCCTGCCTTAGAATTCTGGGGTCAGATCAAAGAAAAATTCTGAGTGACAAAGCAGTCTGTGGCATTTCAGAAATGAAACAAAGCCTCGATCATGCCTCTCTGCTGGGCCATGCCAAAACGCTAATAGAAAGCATTAGTTAAATTGGAAACAGGCTGTTCTGATCAACCACGGAGAAAGTCACATTTGATGCCCAGAAAGAAAATCTCCCATTATTCCCATCAACCCCATTTCTCCTCCTTGTGGTCTCTGGAGCCCCCCCACCCCCACCTTATCTTTCAGGGCATTCACTGCCAACCCAGCAAGGGCACCCAGTTGCAATTTCAAGGGCACTCTGGAGGTTTTCATAGGGTTATGCACGTGGCTGAGCGTCAATTTCCCAGGCATCATCTGGGACAGCAAGTTCATGGGAGGGCTTAGACATGGGTGATGACATGGTGACATGCTCATGGACCAGACAATATGGGGGTTGCTGATAGTGCCATGAGCAGGGAGACTCTTATTTTGGTAGACACTAGGAAAGAGAAAAAATGGGATCATCAAATTTTTCAGCAAACTGTTCTTGACTGCCATCGCGTAGATATGGAGGTATTAGGACTGAGTTTTGGCTCTTGAAGGATTCACAGGCCAGTAAGATGCCAGCTAGATACACAGGAAAACCCAAGGAAGTGGTGGTGGTGCTCCAGTGAAGACAAAAATCAGTTATCCTAGTGTAGGTCTGCAGTGGTGGGTAGGAATTAAAATAGTACATTTGGGTTTATGCCCAGAATGATCAGCTCTCGTACCACCCAGCCTCAAGGTATTTCCTTGGAATCCAGGCTGCTCATACTGCAAATGTCACTGGGTGTAAGTACTGGCAACACTAGGAATATGTAATGGCTGATGGGACATTGTGTTTACTTTTTCTCGAATCTATTATGATCCAGGAGACTAGTGACTTCCCCATTAATTGCTTGCTAGTCCTCAAAGCCTGGCATGTAGTAGGCACTCAGTAAATGCTTCTCAAACGATGTAGTAAAAAGAACCCACTTTGCAAGCCATAAAATGCTAATCAAATGCAATGAATTTTCTGAATGTGAAAAAAACCTAAGCACAAAGATGTTTACCCTATCATTACTGAGAGAAATAAAATGTGGAAGCAACTTAATGTTGCTTAAATAAAACAAGGAGTATATACTTGATTAGGTGTTTTGCAAGCAATAACAATTATATTCACAAATCTAAGCAAAACTGGAGAAAATGTTTATCTCATAAAGCAAGCAAAATATCAGATACTCAATATTATAGATCATATTATCACTTCTAGGCAAAAACTATTTTTCCAAAGTTTCTTGTTAAAATCCATAAAAAGGGAAAACAAAATCTGAAGCAAAAGATATTACAATGTTAACAGAATATTTCTTGCTGTTAGGTGAGAAATCGTCTTTATCTTCCTGCTTTGGTGTCATTGACAAATCCTCTTAAATAACCATATGTCACCTTTAGAATGGAACAAATAACCCATCAGTGTCACTGCAGTATGTGCTGTAACATACGTGGACAACATTTTCCCTATGGTCTCCTGGCTAGGTGCTCATGTGGTCTGACTCATGGAAGAATAGACTTCCTTCCAACAAAATCAACCCACCTCATCTCGTAGACTCATAAACTACTCAGAGTTACAGTCTAGTCACTAACAGTTATTTGTCACTCTATTTTAGATGGCCTCCATATTATCTCCTTTGACTCACAGTATATGCTTGCAGGATCAGCCTTCCTTTAGTACCACGGTAACTACCTCATTCTGTGTTTTTCTCACTTCCCAGGCCCTATGCCAGTCATTGTTTATAGAGCACAGGTTTGATTCCAAAAGCGTCAATTAGTGTGAATGGCCTGGGTTGAATCATCAGTATCGCAAAAGTAAACATAGATGATAAAATGAAATAAATTTATTACATAGGACGCTAAATGGATGCTTTCTGCAGTACTTGGTGACTTTGTTAAAGTTACTAAGCTACTTATGGATGATAGAGCCAAGGTTCCAGTCCAGTCTTTGGTGTGTGGGCCGACCTGCCCGCCTGCCGCCTGCTTCTTTCTCCGTTCCCCTCCCATCCTTCCCTTCTCTTTGTTTTGCCTCTTCTTTCTCCCTGTCCTCTTCCTCAGCGTCTCCTCTCTCTCCTCTTCTGCTCTGCTTCTCTTTCTCTGCCCCCCCCGCCCACTTTCTCCTCCTGAATCTCAATTTGTATTTGGGTGTGTATAGAGAAGTAGAAACAAGAAGGACATCATCTGAGGGGTGATATCTGTTGGCTCAGCCCTTCCTCCCCTTCTCAGCTTCTGGTAGAGATGTAAAGTAGTGAGAGCAGCAAGATGTCAAGTCTTCTGGGGAGAGGTGCGGAGTCTACCTTCTTGTGTAAACACCTGTGAGTGGTTCCTTACATCTTCTGAGTCGTGATTTCCCCTTTATTATGTGGGTGTACTGATGACTATTGTATGTGGTTGCTGGAGTGGCTAAAGAGTCCTTGTGTGTGTAACGCTTAGCACAGTGTCCAGCAAGAGTAAATTTTGGACACAGGCCTCTCTGTGCCTCTTCTGGTTCCATTTACCTCTTTTCTAATCCTTCACCACCAAGATGAAACTATTCAAGTTATTTCCAGAATGTAGTTGCAGAGTGAGCTCCTCTCCATCTTACCAAGTCAGGGATACAATAGCTTCAAAATGCCATCTTGCTTGCTATGGAGTACACTGCGTATACCAGCTCAGCCAAAGGAAGCCCTGGGTACAAGAAGCATCACAGCAACCAGAGGCCCCCAAACCCTCAGGAGTTAGCAAATGTGCTTCACCCTTGTGAGTGTGGGACTTTGCCATTGGATTCTTAAACACTACAGCATGAAGCCCACCCGGGGCTCTTGTGGCCCTCATGTGGAGCCAAGCCGGCTCTTGTTTTTGTCTAGATATTTTGGGGCCCATTTACTTTTGGGGCAAAGTGATGCCCACCACTTTCCCAAGAAGGGAAAGCTCTTGTCTTGGTGATGCTTAGTGTTATGGTGAAAAATTGCATCATATTTGATTTTTTTTTTGCCTTATGATGAACTCAGTGCACCAAAAGCCATACTGAACATTTTCCATGATTAGCACTGTCTTTCTTTGTTGATCTATACTTGAGCTGGAAACTTGGTTTCCATTTTAGTAATAACAACAGCAAAATTGTTGTTTGGGCCATGGCACACAGGCACTGTTCAAGAAGCTCAAGTTCTGTACCTTTCTCTACTTTCTGCCCTTCAGGGTGTGAACAGATCTAGATATTCCAGGAAGAGTTGGGGTGATGTGAACAAGATGGCTGACTTTGTTGGCCACTCATCTTTGCCCCAGTGTCTCGCAGTGTTGGTGGTGTTAGAAAGTTTCCCAAGCAAAGTCACCCAGGAGGAACCCCGCCCACCTCCAACAGCTGTTGTTAGTCATTATAAACCACATGGCTTTCCAGAGCTGTGTGACTCACAGACTCTGTGGCCACTTGCAGGCTCCTTGAGGTGGTGGCAGCTCTTGTCTCATTGTTTTAGCTTGCTGGCACTGAGTGGGGTACTGACGGGCGGAGCTGACCAAGACTGAAAACTTGTGTGAGGAGTCAGTGATGATTGACATACCTCACTGCGACCCTGTCAGTCCTTCCACACCAATTTAACCACACTTGGGCTCAGGGGATCATTTCTGCAGTTATCTAATAAAACAAATTCCTTCTGTCTTAACAATTTTTAGCTGTGGTAAGACAAATGTGCAAGGACACTTACTAATTTCCTATTGTGATAGTAATAGAGTAACATAAATGTAAGTTCTTAAAATGACTCAAATTCCTTTTCTTCTGGTTCTGGAAGGCTGAGGTCTCTTATGGGTCAGCAGAGGTGTGTTGCTGTCACAGGCCCTAGAGGAGAAGCTGTTTCTTGTCTTCTCAGGTTTCAGTCATCATCCACATCAGTCTGACCTCTGCCCCCTCCAAAGCCTCTGCTTTCATTCATCTGATCTTATTGCCCCACCCTTGGGGTTAAACAGCCTCAGAAATTTTGAGGTACTTTCTGCAGCTCACGACCCTGCATGTAATCAGATTTGCACTGTACCTTTTTCCACACGGACTCCAGGAATACTTGATGTGGACACATTTGGGTGAGAGCACTGATACCCCAAGGGGAATCCCTCCCCCAGCTCTAACCAGAGGGTCTTCTTTGTCTGCTTCCCCTTTTCAACTTCCAATTTAGATTTTTTATTTTCAAAGAAAGTGTTCTGCAACAAAAGAAGCTTTTGTGAAATGTCCACTTCTGGGGTTACATATAACTCTGAGATAATTGAAGTCTGTTTGACTTAGAGACTAAAGAGCTCCTCCTCTGTTCAGGAGCACTCACTCCATCCAGGAACGTAGAGTGAGGATGCAGGCAAGCCTATTTGGGATGTGGTCCAGTCACATTCTTAGCCAGTAACCAAATGGCTTTTTACCAGCAGGAAAACATGAGGGATGTTTTTCTTATATCTTCCTCCCTTCTCTGTCTGAGCCCCGCCATCTAGCACACAACTCTTTGAAGGAAGAAGGGAGAGGAAGATGGAGATGCATTTTCAAAGAACATTCTGTGGGCTGAAAATTATGCCACACACAAGCGAACATATTTATCTCTCACTGTAAGCTGCAACGCTGGAGTGGTTTTCTGTACTTGACAGAGGGTAGAATGGCAGTACCCAATTAGCCCTTCCTGCCACAGCCAGTAAAGGTAGCTCTGGTGTAGAACTGGGTCAGCCTAGCATAAATCATGCTTGCCTTTACTATAAGAAAATATGAGAAAGATTTCATTAGACTCCATTCCTAGGCAAAGAGACATTGAACCGAGGCTCATATGTCACATACAATAAAAACGCTTACTAGGGAATCCATTAAGCAATCTGTGAAGTAAGTCAAAAGGAAGACCAATGTGACTGATGATATCCCATGTGTAATGACTGCCGAAACATGAATTATTTTCCGCTAAATCATTGTTTTCCTTTTAGTGCAAATTTCCTAGATAATTGTGTCAATTTTCCACTTTCCTCATTGTGTTTCAACATAACCATGGCTTACAGTCGCTCACAAAGGAAAATTGGACATCAAGCAACCAAGCAGAGATGGACAAGTCATTATTTAAAGAAATAGAGGGGCTGGCAAATTATGTAATTTCAGTCAAAACTGAGGCATCAGTTTCTATTTACAGAGCGAAACAGCTTAATTAAAAAGCATTATTTGCAAATGGACAAAGAGGCAGTAATAGCTAGGAGCTTGATTAGAAATAATGGCAGGGAGTTTCTTAGCCATATATTCCAAATGTGCCTGTATTTTCTCACAAAATCAAAGGAACGAATGGCAGAATAATGCACCTTTAAAGCTAGCAGTTGCCCACATCTGGATGGATTTCAAAAGAAGCCTTAACATAATAAAACTGTCAATCCAAGCTCATCCAAATGAGAAGTAAGCTCACAAAACAATTTTCTCATACTTATAAATAAGCAAAGAGTATCTGCATATCCCTTCAATGTCCTGGCAGAACACTGCTAATGGGAACACCCTTGGAATAGCTAGTTCTCCACAGGATGTTTTCTTTCGTTTACAATTAACTATTGATTAGGGCCCAAATTTGGCAGATGCTGGCTAATTTGTAGACTTCTGCCTCAGGAGAAATGTAAATGGTTCCTTTTTAGCAAAAACAATCATCCATAACGTTGAAGATTTAAATGACCTCTTGTATACACATTAGCTAATTTTATCACTAACAAAAATTTCCTTCCTATAAAAGTAATTTGTATATATGTATATACAAGAACATCTGCAGACACACAGAGGGAATAATACTGTCAGATATTATTCTTCTCTTGATTTCTCCTAGAGGCCAGACTATCTTGCCATTTTTCACAGTAATGAGTTAAGTACATATTTGATACCATGCTCATTAGTTACGAGCATGAGATTCATGTTCCAAATGTTTGACAGTATATTTCAGTGGAGAAGAAACCTGCAAATGTATAGGTTAGGCAGGTGAATAAATGCAGGAGGTGGGGTAATGGAGTCAAAAGTGGGTGACCTTGGGAGGGTCGCCTGAAGTATGTCCAGTCTAAACACCAGCCACTTACCAACCATCTGGGAGATGGCTGCCCTGGAAGATGGCCATTCAAATACTAGCAAATCTGATTTTTTTTAAAGAGAGGACAAAGGTGTGAATTTTCATGTGAAATTTCTTTTCCCAATCCAGAAACCTGTCAGCTGTCTGCATTCCTCCTGTGACTCACCAGTTCGAAGCCACTGCTGTAGTCTTCCCCTGACACCTAATTGCTTTCTCTTACCTTGCTTGTCTTCAAATTCATACTCAGTATGGCGTACTATCAAGTTAGTGTACACTTTCACCCCTGCCACTGTACTCACCCGGGGACCGTCTCTTCTTGGCTCTTGGGGCTGCTTCCTGCATGGTGTAACTGCAGCTGTTTTTGGCCTCTAACCTGTCCTCCATAAGCACCAAGCTGTTGCCTTCCAACAGCGGTCTTAATCATGTCACATCTTTGAACTCAGTGTTAAAGCCCTCAATGTTAACTAGGAGTGGTAGTCCAAGTCAGTAATCCCAGGACTCTAAGTAACTGAGCCAGGAGGATCACAAGTTCAAATCCAACCTGGGCAACTCAGTTGAGACCTTGTCTCAAAATAAAACATAAAAAAAGCCTGGGGTTGTTGTTCAGTATGAAGGCCCTGGGTTTAAACCCTACTACTATAACCAAAGAAAACTCAAAATCACACTAAGTACCATCCCACTGCTTTTGAGATGAAGAATAAATTCTTACTCTCACTGGAGGAGGTCCAGCAAGGAGCAAATGAAACCTTTAACTCGCCCCACAGAGTAGCTTCTTGAATCATGTCATAGAAAAACCTTTTAGGATGCACCAGTGTGAGGTACAGGCAAATTTACTAAGCAGAGCTATAAAGTAAGAGAGAATAGGAAAAGACTTCAGTTTGAGTAACTGGAGGGAGGTCACGCTAGAGGCCAGCTTCTAAGAATTAGCTCAGTGGAGGAGCAGAGTCTGGTCTACCATTATCTCCATTCTGATTTCCATACCTCAGGAGCAATCCTTATGGTTTGAGGTCATATGGATCACATGAAATGATTGTGTTGCCACAGTTCCCCTCATGGGATAACTGCTTCTGCTTGGGGGAGGCTATTTCCTCATGGGGTGATCTGTGACGCTCCATGTTTGGTGGAACCCGCAGTAACTGTAGATTAAGGAAAATGACTGAAGACTTCCAGGCACTGCTGGGGGAGGCAGGCGCCCGAAAGTGGACATTGTGAAAGCCGGTAATGGGATGCCATGTAAAATCTGATGACTATTTTAGATACACTTACCTCGGTGTCCTCAGTCCTAAAGGGAGAGGAGCTTGACTTGGTAAATTTAGGGCTGGGGAAACATATAATAAAGGCACTCTTTAATTGATCAATATACCTACATGCAGAAATGATCAGGGATCTGACCCAGGGTTTTGAGGTAATAAGGGAGAAGAAAGAATGGCATTTCCTTGGCTTCTTTCTAAGTATACTTTTCTATCCTATCTCATCACCTTGATGCTAAAGTTCCAGCTCTTCTGCAGCCTCATCTCATGCCATGGTCCTGGAAGGCTATGCTCTAGAAGTGCTCTGACCTGCTCAGTGTTTCTCAACCTTGGTAAGATCCAGCCCAGCAGGAGATAAATGCATGCCTTCTTCTGGTTGCCTGGTACCCTCTCCTCTCCTCCCCCCTAGGTGACTTATTTCCTGCCCTTCACTTTAATAATAATAATAATAATAATAATAATAATAATAATAATTTCCTGCACTGAGCACCCTTTATTTCTAGTGTGGCCATACATATATGAGACACCAGTGATTTCATAAGCTTTTTAGTTGATGCTGGAAATCACAGCTTTCTTTGAAAGATCATGAGAGATTTTGAAAGGATTAAAATATGAGGCACTTGGCCATCGTTCTTTGCGCATCTGTCTTAGTTACTTTTCTCTTGTTGCTGAGACAAAATACTGCACACTCAAGGTTAAAGGAGGAAAGGTTTATTTAGCTCACAGTTTGTAGAGGTTTCAGCCCATAGGTGGCTCCAAGGCAGATTGGAAAATGGTAGAGGTGCAACAGTTTATGGAAGCAGAAGATAGTAAGAGCAAGAAGGGAGAGGGACAGAGAGAGAGAGAGAGAGAAAGAGAGAGAGAGAGAGAGAGAGAGAGAGAGAGAGAGAGAGAGGACAAGCCTCTTTCTGTCCCTTACATAGTATCCAGTCTATGAGGATTATGGTGGTACCAACCCAAGCACTGGATTGATGCAGCAATCACCCACCCTTATTCCAGGCATGCTGAAAGCCACGATTTCGCTACCAATCAATCACACTTTCTAGATTTAGCCGAAAAAAAATACCTATGACCATACGAGGCTTTGGAGGGACATCTAGACACAAACCATAACATTCCACCCCTAAAACTCATGCGCATCCCTTTATGCAAAAGACACTTAGTCCATCTGCAAAAGTTGCAAAGTCCTAACAGTTCAGCATTGCTAAAAAGTCCAAGTCCGAAGTATTCTCTGAGATGTAAGGCAAACTCAGCTCTGTGTCCCTATACAAATGAAAATTAAACCCTTCCGACATTCAATGGCACAAAAAAGACATTTCAATCCAAAAAGTCACAAACCAGCCAGTAGCAGCATTACCCAGGCTTTCCGTTGTCTTGGCTGCAGGGATCCCATACCTAGATTACTGAATTGAATTCCACGGAGCAAATGCTCTATGACGCCACCATTCTGGAACAGTGCTCTGTGGCTTCCTTCTCAAACAGAACTCTTTCACTTTTGCAATTTTGAAGTTGCAAAGGGTAGAATCCTGCTCGTTTTTGTGATGCCCTCAGACCATTTTTTCTGTTTTCCTGTTTCTTCTTAGCACTCAAGATCTCTTCTGCTCTACCTTTGTAGTTGACTCACAGTCTTAGTGGACCTTCCTTACTTGCCAAACTCACATTTTAAATCATTCTGCAGGCCTCCTTGTTCTTGATTCTCAATGTAGATCTGGCTAAAAACATCCAACAGTAGCCACACCACTGCCTCAACATTAGATTATGTTGAAATTTCTTCTGCCAGATTAATTAGTTGACCATCTCAGTCTCAGGCAAAGTCTCTGGACATAAGCAAGATGCAGATAAACTTTCTGCCAACCCATAACGCACATCAGCTGGAATCCAGCAGCCAGTGCAGTCCTTTTTCACAGCAGAAACCTCCTGAGCCTGGTCTTTACTTGCTTTCTTGTCTCCTGAGTTCTGACAAGAATCTTCCATACAAAACAGGATAAGGCCTTTCAGGGCTACTTTTTCATCCAGTATCTCTGAACCTTTCCAAATTATTCCACAAGCCATTCCAAAAGGCTCCCAAACCACATGGCCAGATATAATCATAGCAATAACCTCACTTGTCAGGTACAAAATTCTGTCTTACTTATTTTTCTCATTGCTGAAATAAAATACCCGACACCCAAATTTAAGGGAGATAGGTTTATTTAGCTCACAGTTTACTGAGTTTCTGGTCCATAGTCATCCTGGCTTCAAGGAAGGGTGGGACATAGCATAGGGATGACTGTTCACAGCGGCAGAAAACAGCAAAAACAACAAGAGAGAGAAGAGAGGAAAAAACTCTTTCTATCCCTTATATCATAGGCATGCTGCCCACTTCAAGTAGGGTGAAGCACTCACACCCTTAGTCCCAGCATTGGACCATGAATCAATCACAAAATAGATTCAACCTCCTCTGAAAAGCCCACCCCCCATGACTGCATCTTTTTGGCTTAAACATTAATTTGTGTTCACTTTCTAATAGGAGGAAACAGTTTCTTTTATATTTTCAGATTCACATTTAAAATTATCTTCAGGCCTATTGGCTTGTAACTTTTAGTTTTTGTACACATTTGCTTTATGAGAAATTGCTATCATTTTTGTTGTAGAGAATTATTATTTAGGATCAGCTATCTTTTTCAAAAAGATGCTCACTTTGCCATTCATTTTTTTCAACAAGTATCCTCTCTGTCCTCAGCCCACTAGCCTTGTAATACTTACTCAGCATATAAGAATTACTCACTTTAAATTACCATATGAATCCCAGCACTCAAGGAGGCTAATGCAGCAGGCTCTGAAGTTGAGCATAGCCTGGCAATTTAAGGAGTCCCTATCTCAGGAAAAATAAAAGATGACTGAGGAGGGCAGACTAGGGTCATCACTCTAGGTGAAGGTATTAGGTTCAGTCTCCAGTTGCACAAAAATTTGGTAGATGAACATTATTTGAAAGCTTTCTTTCTAGCAAAAGGGCTAGTTAGTAAAAAGTAAAGGTCACTAATAGATCAGTAACAAAATCTTGTTATTCTACACCAAATGGTTTCCCCTCTCATAATCTCCCATTGTACTTAGTTTCCTGTGGGAACATTGTAATTGATGAAAAAATAAGACCAAAGTGTGTGCAACAAATTCTTAAAATGTCAGAAGGGTGCATTGTTTAACACGTGTGTTCCGGGATTATTTAATTACCGAGGGAATTAGCTCCATTTTTAAATTTGATATTTAAGTCATCAAACGCTATATGGCATTTCCTGCCAACTTATTGACCTTTCCTAGTAATGATGTGAACGATTCCTGTCCAGTAGAAAAGCTCACGCCAAAGGTCAGGGTTTTATCATCCTGTAGAAACTCTAGTCAGTTCTGTTGCAAGTGAAGAAAATGATTTTTAGGCAGCACTCCCTGGAGACCATCTTGCCACCATTTGGGAAAAAGCCTCTGATACATGTGGTCAAATAGAGACAAAGAAAACTAAATCAGAATTAAATCTTCCCTAGGTTTCCTAATGGGTTTCCCATTTACATAGACCAATAGTTTTAGTATTTATTTATGTCATTACTTAAAAAGAATTTGCTTCAGTTACTTTAAGTTGGTCATGGTGAGGATAACTTTTGCCTTTTGCAGGATGTAGTGAATATGGCGAGAGATTTTATTGTTTGGCTTTTTCAGCAAGAACAATCATCAGATACTACTTAGCGACATAAAAAAAAAACTTTCAATCATATCTTCATTGTTCTGCAAGAATCACTTGAATGTTCTCTTTTAGCCACAGAAATGCAAATGGAGTAAGTGTCCTTTGTTGCAGAAGAGAAAATATGCAAAGCTAATCACTTGAGAAGGGGCATAATTATCTGTAGGAACAAAGTAAATTAGGACCCTGCAAAGGGACTAGGCAAGGATGGGCCATCAGTCTCCCGAAACTGACACTTGGAGAAAGGCACAGGCCTTTCTTAAACTCTTAGTCTTAAAACAAGACAGGCCTTGGTCTTAAAACAAGGGCTCATTAAGAGGATTTTGGTAGCTTAATTGCATGTTAGTCCCTCTGTAGACACACTTCCAGATAACCCTTACCTTTGGAAATGCTTCTCTACATCAAATTTGAGCTTGGACACGTGCCTTACTTTGGCTAAACAACAGCATCAAATGTGAAATAAGCAGAACCTAGAAAATGCTTGCATTTGGGGACCCGATTTCTTATTGCTTTTGGAATCCTACTCTTAGGTGAACACACTAAACAGAACTTATGGGATTACAGATGAATGGCCCAGTTTCTCCTGCAACCCTAATACCCATATAATCACATGAGTTGTCTTATATCCCAGAAACAGAGCTTGGCAGTTGATGTGCAGCAGATTGCAGATGCTGGAGTGAACCCAGCTTGGACTTGCAGGAAGTCACTCAAATGAGGCCAATTTCCCAACCCATACTCTTAGTTGTTTTAAGCCCTGAGCTGGGGAATCGTTTGTTGCACAGCAAATGCTAAATAGTATCAAAGCTTTCTGTGATGTATGTGTAGCTGAGGCAAGAATACCTCCATGTCTGAGTTACTCTACCTGGCACTATAGACAGTGCTTCTGGGGAAGCACTTAGCAGAAACCATGGGACTCAGGACACCCTGATGGCTTGAACAATGGTCTGTCCCAGAAAGTATGCCATCCCAGCAATGGACAAAATCTGTCCATTGGTTAGTACAGGATGAGGCCTCCTCTGTTCCGTTATTTAACAGCATGATGTAGTTGTAGGCAGATCAAATCCAAGATCTTTCTCTATTTGACAGTTAAATACAAGGTTGAAACCTTTGGTGACCTTACAAACATATGGATATCAGAATACTCAACTCTGGATAAAGGAAGTTCACATCAAACCTACTGTGTAACACCTGAAAAATAGGATATAGAGACATACTTGTTTCCTGAATATCTGGAGCATGTCGTAGTCGTCCATGCACTCTTAGTTTATAGCAGGCTTTGACAGTTGAATCCAGGGAGAGAATAAAAGGGAGATTACGCATAGATCATAAGAGGGTTTCAACTATAAATACAAAATAGTGGGGAAGCAAGAATAAGTAATTCATTGCTGGTACTTTAAATCAGCTGCATTCCTAAAAGGGGATGAAGGCTACTTCACAAACAGCTTGAAGTCTTGCACACAGGGGTAGCTGTGTATTAAAAAGGTCAGAGATGCAACGAAAAAATAGAGAACTTTAGATTCAAGTCCATGTCTTTATTGCTTATATATGTGCCTATGGGGAAGGCAGTTCACTGGTCTGAGTCTCCAGCTTCTCATTTGTGAAATGAATTTTAAATTTCTCCATCAATATTGGCAATGTTATGTATAGAGAAAATATATAGGAAAATTATCACCTGCAGAGAGTGGGGTAGGTCAGGAGCCACTGCTGAGGAAAGAGAGGTCCATCTAGCATTTCTGCAGCACAGAGGGCATGGTGGTCCATGAGGCTAGGGCTTTCCCAGGAGGACAGAGATGAGTTTAGATGGGTGGTAAGAGCCAAGTGCTAGAAATCAGAGGCTATCACACAGTGGAAAAAGTACTCTAGAGATTTAAGACATAAAAGTCAGATTACAGAATGAAAAGTAGTCAAAGGAAGACATTTAAGATCAGAACTGTGGCAGGCAGACTGTATCTGTCTTCTGAGATCCCTGTCTTTTAGTACCTATGAGTGACAGGACTTGTGACTTGCCCATTTCTGAAAGAATAGAGCAAAGTGATGCGGGTGTACATTATTAAATGTCTGTGATAACACTGTGGAGAGGTGTTATATCTGATCCTCTTTCCAAAGATTGACTTCCTCTTGTTGACTGTAGGGACTTTTATGAGATCTTGGCTGACATTGAGGTTACAAATGTGTGAGATCCTGGAGAAGAGGAAACAGCTAAGCCCTGCTGGCCTCACATCCTCACTGAAACTATGAGATAAGTGTCTTTTCTAAAAACCCACTAGCTGTTTGGTAATATTGTTAGGAGCAACAGATTGAAAAGTACAAACTGGTATCCCCCTCTATTTTTGGTAAATAAGTACTTCTCACTGAAATATATGTGTGTAGGTTTTTAAAATTATGATTACAGAAAAAATAGAAATGTATGAAAAATATATCAGACATCAAGGCAACAACTATGTTTAATGGGTGTCTTTGTTACTTTTCTCTTGCTGTTGAGACAAAATACCCAATAGCCAAAGTTAAAAGAAGAAAGGTGTGTTTAGCTCACAGTTTGTGAAGGTTTAAGCCCATAATTGGCTGGCTCCAAGGCAAGGTGGCACATGGCTGAAGGGCAACCATTTGTGGCAGTGGAAGACAGGAAAAACAAGCAAGGAGATAGATAAGCTTCTTTCTGTCCCTTATACAGTTGTCCCTTGCTATATCATGGTTCACTTATTGTGGCTTCACTTGTAGGTTAAAAAAAAAAAAAAAAAATATATATATATATATATATATATATAATTCTGATTTTTGTTATATCATGAGATTTTGTGGCATTTAGATACTTATGTAATATTTACGATTTAATCATTTTTGTCTAAAAATGTAAAACAATACAAAAATATTAATTCAAACATATTAAAAGAATGTTAAATTAAAATAAAATACAGTATGTTTTTTTATCAGTGGATGAATACCATTCTGTACACAATTGAAATGCAGTATGCTACTACCACTTGTGCAAATTTGCCAATGTGAAATTGTACACAGCACATTATTGGCTGATGGAATGGAAGTTGAGCAACCACAGCACTGTTTTCTGTATCCTGGGTGCTGACTGACCCAGTGATTGTAGCACCAGTCTGTTTGCTCTCTCACCCTGTGCCCATATGTTCAGCATCTCTCTTTGTCCACATCGAGTACCTATATGGATTTTACATGTTGTTAAATTTATGTAGGTTTAAGAGTGTAGAAAGTGTTTAAGGGCACACAAGGTGTTTATAAGAGTGTGGGAGAGGTGAATAAGAGAGTGGGAAAGGTTGATAGGAATATGGGGAGGGTTTATAAAGCCTTAACTATATATAAATAATTTTTAAAAATCTAATGCTGTTACTTTGTGGATTTTCACCTGTCGTGGGGGTCTTGGATCATAACCGCTATGATAGCGAGGGATCACTGTATTGTATCCAGCCTACTAGGTGTAAGGTGTGCTGACCCAGTCAGTGAGCTGACCCAGCAGTCACCGCCCTTAATATCAGCACCCTTAATCCCGGCATTGTACCAGGAATGAGTCACACACTCTTGATTCGACCACCCTTGAAAAAGCCCTATGACCATATGAGGCTTTGAGCAGACATCTAGACATAAGCCATAACAGTAGGGGTGACTGTTTCACCACATTTGCTTCATTTGCCTTTTTGAAATAGTCATTACACTTAAATTAGCTGAAGCTTTAGGTCACTCTTTGTCATTCCATCTCTTCCTTAAGTGTAAGTGTTATTCTAGAATCACTTTGTGCATTCTCTTGTATGGTTTTGGACTTTCACTGCATATATACTTAACTATAAGGAAGTCCGAGAATTGGTTGGTGACACTAACAAGTTTAGCTACCTATATGTCCATCAACAGATGGATGGATAAAGAAAATGTGGTATTCACACCCACAATGGTGTACTACTCTGCCTTAAAGAATGATAAACTTCAGTCAGTTATAGGAAGTGGACGCACCCTGGCACCATACTGTTAAGTGAAATAAATGGGACACATGAGCTTAAAATCACATGATTTACCTTATATGAGCATCCCAAAAATATAAGTAAAATACAAAATAAAACATAGACAATGGGAAGTAGGGGGATAGATCTTTCTCAAATTGGAAAAGGATCAAGATATGTAAGGACAAGGGAGGAAAGAGGGGAAGGGGATTTAAAAAGAATTTAGGATGTGTTAGGTCCACGTACAAACTACCTTCAAGGAATGTAATCATTATCTATTGTAAACATGTACTAATAAATAATAAAAACAAAACCAAAATATCAGTATGTCTGTGTTGATTTGCAAGGCTTATAAGAGTGTCAGATAGCATGGATACTTTAGCAAGCCTTTGTCAAGGCTCAGTAGAGAGATGAGATCCCAAACAACCCACAGTACACTTGTAGGTAACTACACAGGCTACTAAGAGGCTTTAACTCCCCAGGTGATTGTCTGTGGAAGGCATGGATTAACTAATTCTCCGGAGATGTGTCAAGCACAAGGCTATCTTTCCTCCAAGTGTTTCATTCTTCTTTTGTCAGCTTCCTTCCACCTTTCCTTCTTGCCATTTATTCAGTCCTTAGAGCTGATGGAAAATAAGGTAAAGATAAAAGGCTTTAAGCATCTCTTTAACCTTTTTCATTGGCAGAAACCAAAGGAACTTGCCCCACAACACAAAGCTTGTGGGGCTCATAAATGATTCATGTTCATTTCACCTACCTGTGCCTCACTGGAGCACAGACTATTTCCTCTGTCCTTCTCTGTCTTTGGAAGGATGGAGGGTGAATAGCTAGTTTGCTGTAAGTTTTCAACAAATGCTACTCGGTATGTTACATTATATGTCAGCATAAAATGTCACATGCTATTTCATATATTTTATATAAATATATACATGCACCTATACACATTTGTGTGTACATACATATCTTTTTATGGCCCAATTGGAGGTAGAATTATTTTTAGTAGAGGCTTGCTCCTGTGACTTTTAGTTCTTTTCTTGTTAAAGAGAAAGAAATAATGCCATTTTATTAAGGAAACAGCCAAGAGCAAAAGCAACACCTTAGAAATGAAAGATTTTGGGTTTTCTAGGGCTTCCCCTGATCTCAAGGAATTTAGCACTTTAACGTCAGGTTTTCGCAAAATTGTCTAATAGGGACTTAAAATGTGCAACTGCTAAGAGCAGACCAGTGAGGTGCTATCTCTACCCTAGCTCCTTGGTACAGGTGCTGTGTAATGGTCCTCTCTTTCCCTCATGAACACACACACACACATGCACACACTCCGACTTTACTTTTAGAATCACATGCCTCACGAGATGACCATACTCAAATCATTGACTCCCTGGAATGCTCAAGGCCACTGCACGTTCCAAGCTTAGAACAGACATCACTTGGGGCAGGTAATGCTTTTTCTTCATCTTCTCAGTACATTTTATGATTAAAACAATTACACAGCAACATATGCCCATTAGCAACATATTGCCAGTTTTTTCATTATTAATACATTCGATAAAATTTTTAACTTTGTGTTTATATAAAAGTCATGGATTTATTTCTTAGAAATAATATGTTTACAGTGTGAATGAGTGCACAGCAGATTCACCTGACACAGCTGGTGAACTCTGTGGCCAGAGTCAGACAGTGTGAGCCTAGGTGCTGATTTTCTTGACAAAGGTGAAATCCAGTCGGCAAAAGGATTTTCTTGAGGTTGCACTTTGTTATTTTCCTCTCTGTGAATTTTGCGTTCTGTTTGTTTCTGAGTCACTGACGGCTGATAAGCTTTCTTCATTCTGGTGGCAGCAATATGTGGGGATTTGGTTTACGATCTGACAATTTGGTGGTCCCTGAAAATGGACTAGAGTGTGCTAGGTGAGAAATGACAGAGAATTTAGTTTTCAGTTTAGAGCATGTGCCTCTACTTGAATATTTGGTTCCAGACCAAAGTAAGAATTTTGTGGCATGAGAAGGAACAACTTTTTGCTATCTGGGACTGCACATTTACACTGTTGCCTTACTTGATCTGTGAATAAAATTAAAGTTCAAATCTCTGTATGTGTTTGAAGCCCTGGAATTTAAAAAAAATCTATGCTTCCTATAATGTGATGCTTTCCTATATCCAGATAGTATTAGTGAACGAGGTTTTGCAGTTTCTTATATAAGAGGTACCCTGCTTTACTCAGTATATTGAGATGAATCCGTGCTTACATAAATTTAATGTTCTTAAAATTCCCAGGAAATGAGATCTTGGACTGGAAAACATTTTATATGTGCTAGAAATAAGAAAAACATCCATTGGAGCTAATTCAAAAATATTTTAAGAATTTAGGAAGATAGAATTTACCACATATTGCCTTCTGCATTATGAGTTCTGCTTTTGCCACAATCTAGAACTTGTCCCTTATTCTGGGAATAAGAACTTTTGATTAGAGTGTATTACTGGAATTTTATTTCTGTTGAAGAGTAATATTTGCTGTTCTGTTCTTGTCCCATATAAGAAAATATATAGGACAATATGGTACAATATGATGTCCCCTTCAAAATAAAATATCTCTCAGTGGGTCCCACTAGTCAACTAAGAACTTGATGAAAGAAACATTCACATTTTAAAAGGGGTATAGAATCACCTTTCTGTAAACAGCATCTTTTATTTTTGTGGTAGTATAGGAAGCATAGTATTTGAGAAATCACTGCAAAATACTACTTGGCATATGTATTGTTTAATTATAAGCAACAAAATATTGAACCAAATTCGGTAGATCAAAAAGAGCCTCCAATGTGTCCTGCAGTGTGTGAGCACTAGAAATGAATTAAGCCTCAAGCCTAGTTTAGTACATGTCTGAATTATGTCTCAAGTCTCTATCTGCATGTTCATATATGACTTCTTAGATACCTACTGAGGCTCTCCCTGGAGTGGTAGGCTTCAGTGACTCCTAGGGGTTCTAGGTCTTACAGAAGGTGTAAGTGCCTTTGCAGATTGTCATTCTGATAGGCACAAGGTGCTTGACTGGTTGTGTACTGGTTGTGTACTTAGCCCAGGGAAAAAGACAAGTTCTAAGTTGTCTTAGGCACTTTCTCCATCACCAAGACACAATATCCAACACCCACCACCTGAAGGAGAAGACATTTATTTTGCCCCATTACAGTTCATGGCCAGCTGGTTTCAAGGCAGAAATGACCTGGTAGAGGGGCATAGGACAGAAAATCTGCTCAGGTGGTGGCAGACAGGAAGCAGAGAGAGAAGCGAGAAACAGGGCATCGTGATTGATACATTGTGTGAACATGCAGTGTCTAGAGGTTTGGCTGAGTGACTCAGCAGGAAGCCAGGGTGCTTACTTTGTATACATCTTAAGCCTGTGGAAGAGGAGGGCATGGAGATTATGGGAGTGCTACAGGGCCCCTAGGTGGCGGTAGCCTGTTTAAATGTGAGGGAGGGAAAGAGGCTGCTTGTTGCCATTTCCTCCTTTGGCTCTAGTTTTTGCTGTGCTTTGCTGCCATGAATGTTTGCCCTCTGTCATGGGCCACTCCGCCTCAGAACCAACGAAGTATGGACTGAAATCTCCACAAACAGTAAGCTAAATAAACCTTTCCTTCCTTCACTTTGGGCATTGGGTATTTTGTCTCAGCAATGAGAGAAAAGTAACCAAGACACAGGGAAAGGAGACACATTCTTCTAGGTCAAGTGCCCATAACCCACCTCTCACCACCCCTCTGTCTACCTGCAAGTCAGCTAAAAACTCATCAGGGAATGAGGCTCAGTGGGGGTAGACCCTAAATGTAAACCACAACACAAGCAAATTGTACAGACTGGACAGAGCGATAAGGACAGATGAGGGACAGCATTTCATGGGGAAAAACCTTAGATTTAATTTCTGAAAATCTATGTCTAGTACACCTCCATCCTTCTTTAAGACAGAGCTGCATGTCCCTTCTTTGTTCAGGATTCACTCCTTCCTCTGAGGCCTTAAAGAACGGCATCATCTACTCACCACACTGTAATGATGAAGTCATCTCTCTTTTTCCATGACTAGAAGATGAGAAGGAGGTGAGAGGCAACCAGCTTTTGATGAGTGTTGTCCTCTTCCTCATTCAAATCCATTCCCTAAACAACCTTGCAGAAATGCACTTTTATACCCATTTGCCAGATAGCTCATAAGGAGCAATGCCAGAATTTAAAACCCAGTATCCAAGGCTCCAGGTGGTGCCTGTTCATCTCTATAATTGCACTTCCCTGTACCTGGGACAGACTAGGAAGTCAATAAATCTGTACTGAATGAGAAGGGATGACAAGCAACGAGGATAAAAGGAAGTTAATTTTACTTTTCCAGAACCTTCTTGTTTGTCCCCCTTCCTGAAGAAACTCTAGCGATCACATGGTGTTCGTGCTGTTTCCTTGGAGCCTGATGTTGCTCCCACATGCCTGTCATTGGTCTTCTTCACAGATCCCTAGCAGACTAGAGCACATCGGTGAAACTGCCCATGATGTTCTCTTTCTGGACCTGTGCAGCACTTCTTAGCTCCAGAGGAAAATACAGCCAGCTGAGCTGAAGAATATACAGGACTGTGAGTAACTTGGAATTTTTGTATAGATAATCAGATAAAATAATACTCACTTAAATGTGAATTTCAGATAACTTTCATTTCCATGCATTCTTAGGGTCATACTCAAGAAACAAAAATTGTCTTTTACTTGAAATTCAGATTTCACTGAGTGTCTTTATTCTGATTTGCTATAAAATTTCCTGTCTTGTTCTTTTGAGAAGACTGAATTCTAGAATTCTTTGGAGTTCCTTTAAGTTCTTTTCTTTGGGAATTTTAGACTCCTTTCACTCCTTTAATTTGCATTTCATGCAGCCAGCCAGTCTGAGAGCCCTGTAAAAGTGACACCTGAGACCTGTCCTTTGCCATTGTCCTAGGTTGAATGCGTGCTCACTCACCTGTTCTAGAGTGAGAGGGTCTCTCAGGGGCTTCGGCCTCCAGCAGCTCCACTGAGCCCCTTTTCCCTCAGCAACAGGATGTGCAAGGAGTGCAGAGCATCTCGGGCACATATTAGCCACAGAAGGGTCAGTGCTCCTTGCCGGAAGAACTGTCTTTTTTGGGCCAGGGCAATTTTAAAGAGAGTAGTAAAAAAAAAAAATAGCAAAATACTAACATCACAGATATAAACAAAACAAAGCAAGAATATTAAAAATGATACAGGGTTTCAAAACAAAATGATAGGCATTAACACTTATCTTAGCTCATATATCATCAGCTAAATAGCTCATGTTATCATCAGCTAAATTGCTCAGATTACCAGATGTAAGAATGGAGGATTGCTCAAACCATTAAAGAGAATGAAATAATAATTATTGAAGAAAATATTAGAGATGATACAGAGTTTCACTAGACAAGATGGTAGGTATTCAGCAATGGTTGTTCTGTTGCATAGTGTTGTCTTCAAATCAGTTGCTCAGATTACCAGATATGCGCATGAAAAGTTGGTAAAAATATAAGAAAATTTAATCATTAATTGTTCCTTTCAGTGTACCACCAGACATCAGCAGTACAGTTATCCCAGCCATACTTAAAGGATAACTGTACTGCTGTGTACACACACACACAAACACACACTTAAATTGCCTTCTTTCTTTGTTTCTTTTACTACTTTCCCTTGTCACAGTTCCTTCCTTTGAGCAATTTCTTTCCCTTTCACATTTTTTCAATGTTTTACTCTAAAAATTAAAAAACTAACAAAACAACATTGAAGACTAAATCAAAACAACACAAAAACAACAACAAAATGATACATGACCTCAAAACAAAATTATAGGAACCAACAATAGTTGCCACACCACATACTGTTATCTTCAATGCAGTTGCTCAGTCCACTAGACATAAGAATGCAAGATTGATCAAACAATGGACTCGGGAGGATCCCTTTCATATTATCTATTGTATAATTTTTGTTTTATTTAACACTTTCAGGTTCTTACCTAGTATAAGAACTGTGTCTTATCCAGGGACTTATACTGACCCCTATATCTCACCTTCAGGCACAGTTGTACGTGCAAACAGTCCACTTGGGCCACCTGTGACCTTTGCCTGCTCACTGCCTCCTCTGGGCCATCCTCTACCCACTGCACTGAGTCCAAGTCCTGTCCCTCCCTCCTAGTCTGTATGGAATATCTCCTGCCCTGCCATTCTGATGTTGTTCCTACCAGAGACCTGTGAACGTGTCCTCTCAATAATGCCTGTGACTGGCATCCTGATGTGAACCAGTAAGTGAATGTTCTAATACAGACGATTCTCTTCTTTAGTTTGTCATGTGAATTCAGGAAAGTAATTCACCTTGTTGTGTTGTTAGTTTTCTGATCCATAAGATAGAGCTGGTGATGCTCATCAGACAGTACTGCACCAAAAATTGAAGGACAAATTATGTTTAAAGTGCTTGTCCATGATTGATCCTTAAGCTCGTTTTTTATTTCTCTTTTTTTTCATTTCTGTGAATAGTCCTTTTCTACAAAAGATTTTTAATATACACTGGATTAGAATAATGTATGCAATAGGTTTATGAATGTTGAGCTTTATCATGGTGAAGATGTCTTTGTGAAGATTGTATACTGCAACAATTGATCCTCACATACAGCAGGTGCTTAATTAACACCAGAGGCTTTGAATTGGATAATTCCTCATGCTCTTAGCTAAAGAGCAGCGCTCCTATTTTCAAAAGAAAGCACTGGAACAATCAGTTACAGGGTTGCAAAGCTGTTCCCCACTCTCCATAGGAGATGTGATGATGTGTGAATTTAACGGTTGATTATGCAATGAATATATAATTTTCATGTTCATAAAGCAATCATCCATTATTAAGATTTCTTTTTCATCTAAATGAAAAGGATCCTTGTGTAAGATGTTAGTAAATTACTTCTATATCAGAAGAGATGGTATGCATTTTCTTTTAGGCATTAAAATCTTAATTGGAACCCTTGCCACATCCAAAGATGCATTGTATGTGAAAACTGTCCTTTGGGTGACGGTTTGGATTTGTGCAAAATGAAGTGGATGAGCATAAAATCCACTTGAATAATGCAAATCACAGGCCACACATGTAGCAAGTAGAAACCTTCAGAGAGTTTTCAGCTGTTCGCCTTCCTGGTGGTTCGAAGAGCTATCAAAAGCAGTCAAAGCTGAAGTCATTGTTCCCAGTAACAGGTTTAATGAAGGACAGGGGCTGAGCAATTCCTTTGAGGGCAGGAAGCTGCCAGTAAGCAGCACCATATGAGCAGAGTCCTGGGAGGGGAGAGATGGAACTGTTGTCAGTGCTTGGTCTCCCAGTGTTCTGGGGTGCATCGATACTCCTCAAAACAAGAAGGGGCTTGCACAGGACCAGTGAAGCATGAGGATCTGAAACTTGTTCAGGGTTTACACAAGTCAGTTATTGCTTTCCCACTCAGCCCTTTCTTCTTAGACCTTTATCTGGCAACCTTACCAGTGGAATCCATGTTTCCTGGCTCTCAGCCCAGGATCTGACTGAGAAGTCATTTGCTTCTTGCCCAATTTGCTGGTGGCCCACTGATCCCTCACCCTGCATCCCACCCTTGGTCTGCTTTTGGAAGCTGTGCACACTGCTGCTGCAAGGCAGATGGCAGGCACATGTTTACTGTGTGGTACCCTTAAATGTCCGGGTTCTTCCATGTCCCTGGAAGGAAGGGGCTTCATAGTCTCCTGAGCCTCCCCTCTCAGTCTGGGAATTTCCAACCATCCCTGTTCTCAAGGGTGGTATGGAGTGGAATCAAAAATAATGAGAGACATCATTTTTCCCCAGGCTGCATGGGTGACTGAGTGACTATTGAAATACATACCAATATAAAATATAAAGATGTGGGCAATTTTAATCAAATCAATTTAAAAATAAACTATATTTATTTTTGTCTGGTGACATAGAGACTGATTTCTCACAGGATATGGAGAAAACACAGAAAAACACAATGGGGAGAATTTAAGTCAGATAGACTCTCAACCCCAGAGCCTATCTTCGTCTTGTATATTTTCAGGTTGTTAAGTGTTTCTTTTTTTCCTGTTTGTTTTGTACCAAAATGAGATCACACCATGAAACCATTTTCTAAATCATTTTTCCATTTACTAGAACAGTTTTCTTCATTTTAAATGCATGTAAGGGGGAACTTGAATAGTTGGCGAATAGCATATCATCGTTTATTTTCTGCTCCTAGTCTTCTCTATTTTGCGGTTTCTTTCTCCCCAGTTTGTGTTACTGATTAAAGTACAGACCAACATCCTGGCCTTTCATAAAGGCTACCTTGGAGCTCAACACCTCGCACTCCACTCTGATTGAGAATTTGCCCATGGAAGCAGACAAGGAGAACCCCGTGAATGCTATGCAAGGTGTGTGGGTGGTGATGTCGATGCCAACTTCAGTCCTGACAGTAAAAGGCGAGGGGTAAGTATATTTGGCCAGGCGCATCATGGGCAAAAGTGTAGGGCTGTGACCAGACACAAGTGTTGGGACAATTGGTGTGTTCCCTAGGAGTCTACCATGGACAGCATTGCAGAGGTGACACAACAGCAGTGACTTTCAGATGGCTGGACTGTTAGGTTAAGCAGTAGGAACTTTATAATGTCCCCAAACAAACACCTTCTTGTTAATAATTAACATGGATAATGCAATTCACAGTTTACAGAGTGCTCTGAGCTGCTCTGTGCCATGTGGAAGGCCTCATGAAAGGTTACACAGTGCATGCTTGACCTAAGTCCCCTTTGCTGAAGTCTCCATGGTGGCTTCTGGATGAGTTGCCTCCCGCTGGAGGATTTCCCTGAGTAAGTGCATCTGTGTGTGATAATGATGGTCAGTGTTCTCTCATGTGTTCTGTGTTCTCAGAGCCACCCAAAGTGCCTGAGCCACAGCGTAAAACACTGTTTTGGGCCCAGGAGTACACAAGCACACAGCAGTGATAATCCTGTATGCATCCTTTGGGTAGAACCCTGCCCCCAACACACACTCCCTGCAGTCAGCCTGTCAAATCCCTCTCCATCCATCACTCCTCTTCTCTCTTTCTGCGGCAGTACGGACATGAGCTGCCCTCTGAAGTGCTGGCTGTGCTGCAGAAAAATGAAGGAAGGGAACGGCTACAGTGTGTGTGACCCAGATGTAGGGATCACAGACTGCACCACACCTGTTCAAGCTGGGAAGGACTTGAATTCCTCTCTTATGCCATCTGCTGGCTCACTGGCCTGGCCAGTGTCACAAAGTCCCTGCTCCTGCAAAGGAGCCATAGTGCTGGACAGGATTTCTGGGCTTCAAGAGAGATGCTGCCTTGGTTGGCCTAGGGATGAAGGGAATGAAAAAGTTCCTGGAAAATTCAGAGGATAAACTTCATCTAAAGTTTGAGCATTATATAGTCAAGAGAAGACAGGAAGAAAGGTGTTGCAGAATCTTTATTAGTGAATTAAGGGGAACACAGGTTTGATCACACTTAAGGTATGTTTTTGCCCCACAGACAGGGTTTCTAGATATTACAATTACATGGTGATTAACCCTGGAGAGAACATTGCTTCACAGTGCACTCAGGCAGGGCAGTGCTTGTATGCCCTTCCCTGTTGCAGTTGACCCTTACTGAGCAAAGTCCGATGGTCAAGGTGGACAGGTTTGTATACTCCATGGCCATGGGGTGAGCCAGCTTTACAACTACATGTATGAAACTGTTAGCAAAAGGCAAATACAGCTTGATTCCACTGAAATGAGCCATCAGAAATGGTCAAAATCACTGAAGCAGAGAGTAGAATGGTGCTTTCCAGGGGCTGAGGGAAGGAGAGACTGGGCGTTGTCTTTCTAGAGGTCTGCTGTGCAGCAGGATACCTCTATTTATCAGTGCTGCACGGTGTGATTGAGAATATGTTAAGAGGCTAGACCTTGTGTTAAGTGTTCTTGCTAGGAAAAGAGCACAGATACAAAAACCAGGAAAATCTTTGGAGGTGGTGGATACACTGAGCACTTTGTGGTGATGAAATTATGAGTGTATCAGTATTCCCAGGCTCTCAGCAAGATGTACACATAAATGAGTATACTTTTATAAATGCCGGTTACACTTGCATGGTAGTTTTCACATACCAGTCTGACTGGTTTATGGAGTTCACTGACAGTTGACGAAGCATCATTTCTGGCCATGTTTGTGTTCAGGGAGAGTCTGGCATTTATACCACTAGACTCAGTAAGAAAGATCCACTCTTATTCCGTTGGCTCAGGGAGTGAAGAAAACAAAAAGGAAGAGGAAAGGAGGTGACTCCATTCTGTCTGTCTCTGTTCTTGTGTCTGTCTGTCTGTCTCTGTCTGTCTCCCTTTGTCTCTATTTCTCTCCCTTTTCCTCCCCCACCTCTCCCTTTCACGAGTGCACAAGATAGGATACTCACTGTAACACCACAGAGGAAAGAACATGTGAGAGAAACGTTGGGAAGGAACCAGCATTGCCAGTACCTTGACCTTGGTTCCAGCCTTCAAAGTGATGACAAACTGAATTTCTCTTGTTGAAGGCCCTTCATCTGGTATATTTTTCCTGTAGCCACAGTATACTAATATAGTCTTTTACCCATATTGTCTCATTGGTCTTCATAACAGGAGGCAAGATACTGGGGTGAAAAACACTGAATTGTGGCTTCTGGCTCAGTGTGGGAACTTGGGGATTCTTTTGACTTCTCTGGGCCTTGGTTTTCCATCTGTTTAAATAGCAATAACCATTATAGTTATGATAAGTTGTTATAACATGCTTAATTTTAAGTAACATTTGGCACAGTAACTGTGTAGTAGGAATATTGCTAAGAATATTTTAACAGTGAAGAGACTGAGGTACAGAGAGGCTCAGACCCTATTCAGGGGCACAGGGGTGGGAGGTGGCTAACATAGGCTGGATGTTTAACACAAGAATGGCCCATTTGGTGGTGGATCCTTCCTGCTACGAAGTGTAAGAGCCTTAATGCTGGTGTCTGCCCAGCTCCATGTCTGTTTACAGTATCCTTTCTTATAGATTTGTGTGACTTATCCTTGTCCCATGATCAAAGATGCTCATGGCTTCCAGCAGATTCTGAAGGCACTTCCCTGGCCATCTCTTAAAGCCCTGCTGAAAGGCATGTTCCCCTTCCCTGCAGGCTTCCTGCTTGCTTCTCTCTGTCTGATATCCCATGGGTCTTGCAAACTCTAGCACCCAGGTGTCTTTTCCGAGTTCCACTCACAGGAGGTGCTTAGATAACCTTTTGCAAGACAAACCATTTCAGCTAGGAACCCTTCAAGCCTCTTTCTTTGTAGCAGAGTGAAGGTTAGTTCCAGAAGTCAGAGGCCCTGGCTGGCACACAAGCTGTGTTCTTGGGTCCACACCAGCTCACCTCTCCAGGCCCACACCAGCTCACTGCTCGGGGCCCACATCAGCTCACCTCTTGAGCCAGCCTCTGAACATCAGTAGGGGTGGTGACAAGCACAGCAGGTACCTACAGAAGCCTTGCTGTGTGCCAGAAACTCTTTTTTTTTTTTATTTTTTTTTTATTTATTTTTTTATTTTTATTTTTTTTATTTTAGAAACATAAAAGTACAAAAACATATTGACAAACAGACACCCATTATCATAGAAAATAGTACAATCACAACTAATCTATAGACAAGGTGATATGGTCTCAACAGTAGTTGTTGCTTTATCCATTGATATCTTCGAATTGTAGATGTATGGACCCATATACAGA